>PVJO010008123.1:0-76489 GCA_004026905.1 Hystrix cristata | reverse complement strand
TCTTCCTGGTCTGAGAGGAAATGATTTCAATATTTCCTCCATTCAGAATAATGCTAGCTGTGGGTTTGACATATACAGTCTATTAAATTGAGGTATGATCCTCCAGTACCTAATTCCTTCAGGGTTTTGTTATGAAGTTATGCTGAATTTTGTCAAATGAGTTTTTATATTTATTGGAATGATAATATGATTTTTATCCTTTATCATGTTGAAGTAATACATTTATTGACTCACAAATGTTGAATCTTCTGTGCATCCCTGGAGTAAAAGCAACTTTATCATTATGAATGATAGTTTTAATGTACTATTTAATTTGATCTGTTAGTATTTTTTTGAGAATTTTTGCATCAATGTTCATTAGGGACAGTGAGCTTTAGTTTGCTTTTTTTTCTTTTTGTGCATACATATGTGTGTATGTGTATGTTTGTGTGTGTGCATGTGTGCTCTTGTCTGGTTTTGGTGACAGTAATGTTGGCCTCAAAGAATGAATTTTGAAGGGTTCTCTCCTTCAATTCTATGCAATAGTTTGAAAAGAATTGGTCTTAGTGCTTCTTTAAAAGTTTATTAAATTTTAGGATTTGGGGATTTAGCTCAAGTGGTAGAGTGCTTGCCTAGCAAGTGCAAGGCCCTGACTTCAATCCGCTGCACCCCCCCAAAAGTTAATTGAATTTTAGCAGTGAAGCCATCTAGTACTGGGCTTTTCTTTGAAGGGAGACAATGATCAAATCTATTACTTATTATCAGTCTATTCAAGTTTGTTGTGTCCTCATGGGTCACTTTTTGGGAGATCGAGTGTATCCAGAAAGTTTTCTGTTTCTTCTGGATTTTCTAATCTGTTAATTGGTTGTAATGTCTCCTTTTTGATTTCTAATCTTAATTATTTGGCTTTTCTCTCTTTTTTCTTTGTTATTTTAGCTGCAGATTTGTTGAATTTGCTCATCTTTTCAAAAATTCACTCTTTTATTGATCTTTTATATTTTTTAGTATCTATTTTTAAATTTCATTTTGGTCTGTGGTGGACATATTATTGTGGTCAACTTGAGCAGGAACACCCAGCTGAACTGAGTTGGTGTGGTTCTGGGTGTAGAAGATCCACCTGAAGATTATTGGTGAGACAACATAAAGGAAAACAGGAGCAGAAGTTAGGCGGTGGCTATTTCCCAGGAGAAGCTCTGTTGCAGCTGGTTCCTCTGAAGTGAACCCAGCTGTTCTCATCGTAGGAAGAGCTTGGGGCCTTGCTGTCATCGAGGATGGCTGCTGTTGGCTTCAGGGGAGCTCCAGTCTTCATCTCTGCTGTGAGCATCAGATCCTGGCTCCAGGTTAGTTTTCTTCAGCCTTTTAGTGCAGACATGGACATACGTGAGACATTGCTGTGGGATCCCAGTCCTTGATTGGATCTTTTGGGTCTCCAGTGCGTAGATATTTGGCACTCTTCCTGCATTTGGCTTACGGGTGAATGTTGTAACTTACAAATGTCCTGCATTAAATCTGCTCTCTTGCAAACCATTGGCTCTAGAAAGGTAACTAATAGAGTCATACACACTTAACCTACAGTTTCTCATGTTTTCCTCCAGGCCCCTGACCCCATCTTTTATGAACACAGTCTTTATGTGGAACTGGTGGCCTCTCAGCTTTGTCTGTCTCATAGACAAAAGAAGGACCAAGGCAGCGTACAACACTCCTTCCTCCAGGACCACCTGAGTCCAGGATGTGACTGTCTCTGGATGCTTTGGCCCCAGGAACATAATTTTATCAGCAAACACCCTGTATGCTGACATTGAAAGGAAGTGTAAGATTTCTTAAGTCTAAGAGTGTCACAAAAATAGGATTAGGTTAGTTGCTTTACGTTTAAATTAATTTTCACATTGAACTGTTCATTTCACGTAATTCTCACACTCTTGTAGATGAGACCATGACAGAGGCTACCAAACATATCTTCACTTATTTTAACAAACCTATTATAACTCTATGAAAAATGAAGAATCTGGAACAAATGTAAATCATGAAAAGATGTATCAACAACGGGTAAAACCTGGGACAGTTCTGGTCAAATAAAGATGCTGAATGTTCTGTTGATTGATTGCTGTGTGTGACACCACATCAAAAGATGCTGTCTTAAAACTAACTTTTTATTGTAGCTCATGGTTTTGCGAACCAGGAATTCAGTTGGGGTTCAGCTGGTTACTTCTTTCCATGTGGCACCAATTGTGGTCATTTGGTAATATTCATTTGGCAGCTACTGTGGTTTGGAGGGCCCAAAATGGATTGCCTTAGACACCTCTTGTCTTGAGTCAGGTTCAGGCCAGCAAAGCCTGCTAAGAGAGTTGAATGAAGACATGGAAGATAGAATATTTTTGTCCGCGGGCTAGGCAGCTTCACCTGTTCTGAGTGAAACCGTGAACTGACTCAAACTTCTAGATTTATTGAGGAGCAACAAAGGGCAACATGTTTGCTTAGGATAGCAAGGCAGGTGAGCAAGGCAGGTGAGCAAGGCAGGGGGGCAGTTTGGTTGAATGATTAACTTTTATTTGATGGTTCCCACAGGATATTCTTTGTCTTCCCTTTAAGGTCTATCTCTGCTTGGATTGGTGAAACATCCCGTCTTCAAGACATTCTGGCACCGGAGTTAGCAGCCTTCCAGTCCCCCAAGTCAACTCGAGCAGATGTCGACCACTGGGTGACCTAGGGAACCCTACAATCTTGAGCTACTTCTTCCTCCTACCAACCCCAGTGATGCAGCCTCAGGGCTCCTCCGTGTGCTCTCTCTCTCTTAGGATTGCCTTATTTATCACTCAGTCACCCAGAACTCTTAGAAACCACAGTGAAATTCATCAGTGTTCTTTAGGCAATGAATACCCTACCCCCAACTCCTGGTCCCAGCCCTGGGGCTACTGTCCGTGTCCTGGTACCAAAATTAGCATGATATCATTTCTGCAATTCTACACTGGTCACTCTACATCAAAGATTAGCCCAGATTCCAGGAAAAGGGCCACTGTGCTTAATTTCAGTGGAAGAAGTGGCAAAGAATTGGTGGCTATCTTTAATTGGCCACATATGGTCACAATGGGATTAAGTTAAAATCAGAATATAGGTACACAACCATTCATCTGCTGCTAACCGAATAGTATCAAGTGTTCAAACTTACACCAAGATGGCAGCTTATGGTCGTGGACACAGAGTGGGGCTGGCACTCAGCAGTGCCTCTGGGAGGCTGGGGCTCAGTACGTTACTGCCCACACTGAGCTGGGAAGCCTTGGGCAAGTGCTGCTCCAAGAAAAGAAGACACAGGTGTGTGCTTCTGGAATGGAGGGCTCATAGATTTCAGATTCCCAGATGGCCCACAATCCATAAAGGTTAAAGGTTGGCCTAGACAGAGCTGCCTTTGGGCTCAATAAGCAGCAACAGCCGTCAGCAGCAGTTCCTCCCCATCTCCCATTCCCACCGTAGACCCTGGTACTGACACTACCCAGTGACCAAAGCCTGGCTCCCAGGAAGGACACAGACAGTAGTCCCAGGGCTGGGACCAGGAGTTGGAGGTGGGGTGCCCTCTGGGCAGAATCCCACGAGGTAATTGAGAGCGAATTGGAGGCAAGGACTCAGCCTCTCCACACTGGTCTCCTTACCAATGATCGAGTGGTCATACTCATCACAATGTTAATTTCCTATTAATCAATTAACTATGTGGAATATACTGGCAATGTGCTAGGGCTATGGAGTACAAATATTGACCTAAACTCACAGCTCTTAGAGCCAAGAATCTACTGAGAAGGTAATCATGCTGAAACAAGCACTAAAAAGCATGGTATTCATAAAAAACTTAGTCAGCCAGTGCCCACTGAAGAGCTTGTGTAAAGGTGCTAATTATTAGAGGACTATTGTTCATTCAACTAACTGAAGATAATTACGTATGTATCAAGACCATTTAATATTTTGTTGCCTTCATTGTAACTATTCCGAGAAATATTATTTAATAAGTGACCAAACACAAGCTGACATTTTATTTAAAAACATTTTATTCCTAAAATTAAAGTCTTCTACAACTTTAGAGGAGAAAAAAGATGTAATTTATAAAATGTGGCACTAATAAAGTTGGACTTACAGATCTGAAAGAACAAGTGTGAAAAGAGCTAAAACCACTTGTATGCCAGAGACTTCTTGTACTCCCACAGAAGTGCACATGCCCGTGCACCCACACACACACACGTGCGCACACGCACGCACACACACACACACACACACACACAGGTGGTGCGTGGTGGGGGAGGGACAAAGGGGGAGAAAGAAAGGAAGGGAAGGGGGAGAGAACGGGGAGAGAGAGAGAGAGACAGGAGAGAGAGGGACTGAGGCTTGGCTTATGTTTATTCCTATATGCAAAAAGAAAAAAAAATGAGATGGAAAAAAGTCATTATTATCTACAGTGAGAAACAACTGGCCTAACTCTAAGTAGCTAATCGCTTCAGAGAAAGATGTACATCATCTCTAGAGTGTTAGTTTAAATCTATGAAGAATTATGAGGTTCCTCTTTTCACTCAAGAAATATTGAAAAAACTTGGTAAACAGCTTAGGCTGAGACTAGAAGAAAAAAAAAGAAATGCATTATTCAATGAATTAGAGCTCAGGCAAATTTTAGAAGCCAGGATATCGAATGTTAGCACAGTGTGAACTGTCAGTGTTCTGGCATTTCTAATAATATCACCAGAAATACCTCTCTGATAAATTCTTAAAGGTCAACTATGCTGATTTAGTTTAAACAATACTAAGTGAAAGTCTTATGATGTGGTCTTTCCTCCACACTTTTATTGTGTTTATTCTTTACTTGACTCAAAGGGATTAGCTCACAAATATCACTTGATAGATGTAGAACTAATCTGTTCACGCTCTCTCTCTTTGAGTTTTGAAATATTTCTAGCCAGAGCCACAGTTTAGTCAACTGGTCTGTTTGAAATGCAGATAAAAAAGATATGCTTGGGATAATTTATGTGTTTATTGGTCACTGCAAATAGAGTTTATGGTACAAATCTACATGATTTATTTTGTATATTTGGTATTTCTGGTTAGTAGTTATTATTTTTTTTTTGGTGCTGGGAACCGAAGTAGTTATTTTTATCATTATTATTTAGATGAAACAGTTTTTTCTTAATTTTTAAATAAAATAATAAATTTTCCTTTCAGGAAAAAAATCAGTAAAAATAACAAAACAAAGATACCCACAATGTAGAGATAATTCTTCACATTGTATGACTTTTTTCCATCTTTTAAACAGTTTGCATATGCATATACATGTATCATATGTGTACTATATCTGTACATAGTATATCTAAATGGATAGGACGAGGCTAGATTTCAGCATTAAACACCCTTTGGGATTCAAAGGACTGTGTAAATCAGGTAGATGAGCATGGAGATGGGGTCAACACTGAGAAGATTCTTGAGTTCTCTGGAAAAACACTCAAGAATGGAAATATGTGTAGAGGAGTTTAGTTGGCAGGGCAGGTGGGTGGGGTGCGGGTTCCGTTACTCTGGAATGTAAGAAAATGGAGACGGCAGGAACGGGCAAACGGCAGGTGAACAGAGAGGATGTCATGGCAGTCTCAGGTGACCCACTGGACATGTTAGAGTTGGATGGAACTTTGAGTCATTCCACAAATGGGGAGAAGCTTTGAGAAGTAATCATTTGTCTTTCATTTTGGAAAGGATGTCTTAGCATATCCCATACCTTTGGACTTATAAAATCTTAATTGATTGGGTATACCGCTGAAACTTCACAGGGTTTATTTTCCACCTTATGGGGGCAGTGTCTAGAATCTTCCAATGTGTATATTACCTCTTGAAATTGAATATTTAAAAAATGAATGTGTAGAATACCACCTATTTTTAAAAAATATCTCTAAAGGGAGTCATTCATCATTTCTGTTTCCTTTCCATGGGCTAAAACATAGTCAGACAGCCATGTCTAAAAGGCCAGCATATACACTATTCATTTTGGGCCACCAACTTTACAGGTGAAAACCAGGATTTCTATCACTTCTAATGGACAAAGTGAAGTGTAGATGGAGGAGGACCGCTAGCCAGAAATAATAGATCCATTTAAACATGGAATCAAGTTTTGACAATTGGACGAGTTATTGTTATAGAGCTAGATTTGACAGTACAAAAACACTATCCAGTCAGGGAGGTAGGAAAGGTCTGTAAGACCCACAATGCAGGAATGCGTGAAAAGAATGACATGAGGAAACCGAGATCAGGAGTAAGCAGAATCACTGTGCACTGTGTGGATGAGGAGTCTCAGCCCACCTGATGCACTTTTGTGTTGAGTTTAGGGCACACTGTGTGAGTCCTGAGCAATGCCTCAGCAAGATGTTTTCTATAAACAAGGAATTTGGCATGCTTTGACCTCCTTATCCTTCCTCCCCTGATGGGGCTCTTTCACAGAGAGACGAAGGTTAACTCTGAGACTTGGTGTTACAAGAAAATGATCTCTCACACACTTTTCCTCTTAAGGCAAATGAGTCAAAGTAACATACCTCTGGTGATGGCCCGTGTTTTTAACTCACCAGGATCCAGGAAAATTACTCTTCAGGACAGACTAATTAATCTCCTTGGGCATTTCCCTGCAGGAATACTGTTCCACCAAGGACAGTGCTTGGTGGAACAGGCAACTTGTTTCTTCAGGCCACTTAAAGCTAGAAAGTGTGAAAGCTGTAGACTTGAGAAGAATAAAAATTACCCTTGTATACACTGTCTAACAAATGCAAAATTTGAAAGACAAAATCTGCCTACATACAGAAAGTGGTTGATTTGGGCATTAGAGAATAATGACATCAACATTAAAATTATGTATTGTGCATTGTGAAAAAAATGTATTGTGAAGAAATTTTAAGATGCAATTGCAGTTTTTAAATTAAACTGATAATGTCTTGATTTTTAGAAACCTCACTTTTCTGTGGTTTTAGGCAATTATTTAATTCAAAGAATTTCAACCTAAAGATCAGTTATAAAGGATGCTTTTCTCTCTCAGGACAAAGGTTGCTCAACTGAGACCTTGAAGTAGTATTAATGCCATTATTTAATAATCCTTTTCTTCTTGGCCACAAGATGGCAGCACACGCAAGGGTGCCTGTTTACTGCAATGAGTCTGCTACTCGGAGGCATAAAAGATGAGTCAAAAGCTAAATTTCGTTTTAGAATGTAAGCAGTTTATATTATTGCTTATTTTGTTGTTATTCATGTTCTTCACTTCAAGAGCAACATATTTTCACCCCATAATATCGGATCTAAATTGTTCTTTTCGAAATTAAACTATCTAGTAAAACAACTATTGGTTTTAGACCAAAGGGAGAAAACAGCTTCACTCACAAAACTTTTCGAGGCTCCCTTCTTATATACTGACTCACAAGTGAAATGCAGTTGTCTTCATCACTTTCCTGGACAAAATACCCGACACCTGTAACTTAAAGGAGGAAAGATTTATTTTGGCTGATAGTTACAGTTCTTGGTTAAGTGGCTCCGAGGCAGAAACAGGTGGTGGAAAGGCCTGCGCAGAGGAAAGGCGCTCATATCATGGCAGTCAGAAGGCAGAGCGAGAAGGGAGGAGCCAGGAAGGGATCTGCAGCCCTCTCCTACCGGGCCCCACCTCCCTTACAGCAAGTCGGCCAGGAGTCTCTGCGCTGTGTCACCTCGGAATACAGCAGGCCTTTAGGAGACCTTCTAAATCAAACCACAACGGTGATCTCAAATTGCTGTTGTGTCTTACGGTTCTTCCCCTCAGACTCAGTATAGTTGCCTTTTTTTCCTGTTTTCTCCTTTTTCTTTCTTTCTTTTTTTCTTTTTTTCTCTTCTGAATTCATATGAGCGGTGCCTTCCATGGCTACCCGGTAAAAAACAACCCCACGGACACAATATCCATTGTACCTGTGGTATTCATCTTCCCCAATCCTGATTTATTATTGACAACATTTATTGCCACGCCACTCTTCCTACTTAAATATTTTCTTCATGTCTTTAGTTTTGCCACCTATTTTTCTAGATCATTTCTTTTAGACCTTTAATTTTAGAATAAGCTCTCTAGTTTGTGATACGACAAGCAATTCAAGGAGACTCTGCTGTGCCACAGAGCATTTGTGATCATAAAACAGGCTGATAGTCCTCTAATTCCTCATCGGCCAAAAATGATCACAAATAAGTCATTAGAGATCCCATTTAGAGTTGCATTTATACCATCGTGCCATAAATCATTGTACACGGGTAAGTCTTTCTGCAGAGATGCGAGAAACTGAAGGTTTTTTTTTTTTTAATTTCTATTTCTATCCGCAGCATGGTGCCTAGAAGGTGATAGGTATTCAGTAAATATTTTAGCTGAAAAAGGCCATATAAAAATACATATATTCTAAAAGGTAGTAGTGATGTTAGTAAACATACCCAAGCAAACATACATTTAAGGGGTGTCCTGGGGGGTGATAAGGACTGAGCCTCACACGTGCCAAGTTCATGCTCTGCCCCGAGCTGCCGCCCCAGTCCTGATGGGGTCTTGCCTTTAAACTTCAAAGAAGTCCCTCCTGGAAACCAGCAATGCCATAATTTGCATTGCTTGCTTTTAATTTTATCATTGGAACTTCTTTGTAGTTTCCTTCACTATTTGAGCCAATTTTAAAAACATTATCAATTATGGCAAATCATCCTTTGAAGGAAGGTATGTTCTTGGGGATATTCAACTTAGAGCTAAGTTTAGTGAATAGAGTGGGTATTATTTGGAGGACTAAATGAATTGTGATAATAATGTAAAATTTAACTTCTTTCATGTAGCTTGTTGTGAACTGGTTCTGATTTTGAGTTAAAATAAGACATTTCAATAATGATATGTGGATAATCATGGCCTTCCAAAGGAATTGTGTGGCCAAAACCAAAACATCTTATTTGGACATATAAAATCATATTTTTTTTTTTTTTTTTGGTGGTGCTGGGGATTGAACTCAGGGCCTTGTGCTTGCAAGGCAAGCACTCTAATCACTGAGCTAAATCCCCAGCCCCATAAAATCATATTTTTTAAAAAGAGGCAATATTTCAGGCAATATTATTGTTCCAATGAGGCAAAGTGATAAGTGATATTAGATATTAAAAATCCAATATTACCAACCAATATTAGATATTCTGCAATATCGAGAGAAATATTAAAACAGTATACACTGGGAAGATGCTCTTGTCAAAATCCTGACTGAGATCCTGAAGATGTGCCATCACCACATACTCAGGCCATTTTCTGCTCCTATATGATGCCTGATGTTTTCACAGTGTAGAAATCAGTAGATGTTATATTTTATATATTTCTTGAAATGAAGCAATGAAGAGATCTAACATAACTTTTGTTTTTTGCTTAGGTTACTGCAGTTGAACTTGCTGTCCTAACACTCATTAATTTAAAGATAAAAGGGGCCTGACATGCGCATTTGCTAACTAGAAACTGTAAGGTGTCATACATAGCAGTAATTATCATCTGAACACCTAATTACAGAAATCTGATTAAACGTTGACACGATAATTAACAAGACTCAGGCATATGTAATTAGATACTAAAAAAAGCAGGCAGGAAAATAAGTGCTATACGAATTCTAATACATGAGTGCTTAAGTAGCGTTGGGACATTTTAGTCTGAAACTAAATGGTTGACATTTTGGGAACATGTCACAAAAAAACACGAAATAAGGCTTGAAGTTGTAAATAAGCGTTTTGAGGTATAGTGCAAAGTCAGACTTCAGATGATGAATAAGTAAAGGGGGGAAAAGCACAGATTAGATAGCATGATGAAGCCAGGATAGGATGTTTGTGTGTTACAAGAGATGAAAGATAACTGAACATTTTTGAGGAAGAGAATAACCTAGAATTGGTATTTTAAAAGCATTAATACTACTGAAAAATGAAAAATGTATCTGAGCAGAGAGAAGTTATAAAAATAGAATTCCAGTGAAAGACTGTTGCTGAAATCAAATGCCCTCATCTGACTCAACCAGCCTTTGTAGCCTCCATGATATGACTGTGGCTGTTTCGGCTTTGTCTCATCTGGCAGAGATGTTTCACAGACCTGATGAGAGATCTGTAGCATAGGCAATTTTCAAAACTCTGTGATAGAGCGGGGACACACCTGGAACTAGGTCAGATGATGGAGCCTGTGTCAAGAGCTGACTGTCTCTTCCCTGCCTGGACTACGGAAATGTTAAAAAACAAAAACATAACGATGTATCTCTATCTAGGAAAGTATTAGCAGGAGCTCACAGTGACATCGATGAAGTTATTATACTCGTACTTTAATGAATGTCTTTTACTCAGATTTACCATGCTTTCCAGTTGTAAAATGTGTTACCATTTGTACCTGCCTTTTGGCACTGAGGAGGAAGAGATGCCAATTATAACTGTTGCTTGACATTTAATATGCTTTTAAAATTTATTTGATTAGCTTAAGATTAATGATTCGACTAAAAATGATACTTTTAGTAAGAAATAAAAATACAGTAAGTCTTCAACTTGTGAACATTTGAGTTGTGAACTCCCAGACAGGAAAGACTCTCACATGACAAACATTTGTACATGCAAAAATTGCAGAAATAACTTACATGTCTACCTTACCATTTTAAAATAACTGTAAAAGTAAAAATAATTTTTTTACAGTTGTACTGTACCATACCACCATTTTAAGGTAACTGTTAAAGTAAAAATAGTTCATTTACAGTATTTTGTCCATGTGTGTTTGGTCTTTTTATTCCTTACATTGTGTATTTGGGTCAAAGGTATATAGACTCGTTTTGTTGGACTTAATGAACGAATTCCAACTTACGAATGTTCTCCCAGAATGCAACTCAGTAAGTTGGAAACTTAGAGCAGTGTTAATTAGAAAAATGTCAAACATGAAAATCACAGTGATTTTTCAGATTCTCAGAATTTTTCTCAGTTGCCTTGATAAATATCATGATTACAATTATAACTGGATCTGGTCAGGAAAGATTCTCTTGTAGATCCTTTTTTGAACTTTTCAGACTCATTTAAACAATAGAGCGGTCCAGAGATGATCTGAATTAAAGCCTTTTGTTGTTTGGGCTCCTTTCAAGCACATGATTTCCACAAATTTCTAGTTAATAAAAATTAAAAGTTATACAATATTTCAGTGTTGCTTTTCTAACCTAGCCAGATTTCCTTCTTTTTTTGTTTTGTTCCTTGCCAAATTGAGAACTGGAGAATTTACATTATTCAACATAGAATTAATAGGCTTAGAACCTGCCTGCTTGCCAATATGAGGTACAGGGCAAATGGGGAACCTCCCTCAAAGAGGTAGTTGGCATCGAATTAGGCACGGGAAATTAATTGTGATGTTAAAGCCTCCTCACATCTATCTTTGCCTTTGGGAATACCTAATCTGCCTGGTTTAGTTTTGGGATCGGACTTAACGGGAGCCACATCGGGTTGTACACCAAGCATCCTAGTTACGTTTTTGTTGCTTGGACAAAATACCTGACACTCCCGACTTAAAAGAAGAAAGCTTTTTTTTTGCTCACAGTCTGTAGAGGTTTCAGTCCATAGTAGCTGACTCCAAGGCAGGATTGCAGGGCAGAGGGGCCTGGTGGAGGAGAGCTGTTCACAGCACGGCAGCAGGGAAGCAGGGAGAGAGAGAGAGAGCAAGAAAGAAAAGCTGGGAAGGGAGACATAACCTTCCCGGTCAGGAACACAGTGGAACTTCTTCGGACTGTGCTCCGCCACCTACCACCAAGCCAGCTAGAGTGCCCCTAGACTCCAGTCACCTTCCAAAGGTCTCTAATCTGATCTCACGAGGCTTTAGGGGGACATCTACATAGAAACCATGACACCAGGCGAGGTAGCTTTCTAAACGGATTTACATACCCAAGGGAAGACTGGCAGCCATAGGCAAGACTTCCTAATGCGGGTTAACAAACCTGAGACTATGAGGATTGAGGAAATCCTGAAATTCCTAATATTAATAATCTGTGGTGACAGCTGTGACTTACCTTATTTCTTGGGATAATTTAACATCTGAGAAAACCCTTTTCTCCTGGAAGTACACAGAAATATTTCCCAAGGTCAGACTTACCTATAGCTGTAAAAACCACTATTTATATTTTGTGGCTTCTGTGCTAAACAACACGTCTCCAGTTCATTTTTCAAACATTTGCTGGTCTGAAATTGGACCTTCTTTTATGTTTGGCAAGAAGCAAACATCGCCTGCTGCATAATACCCGACAGAGTGCCTCACTGCACTACCAGCGACAACCCACACGAGGCCGCAGTAAACACCCTTGTGCTGTCCCGGCTGTGATGCTCTACATCTAGGTGTCTCAGCAAAGCTTCGGGTGCTCAGAGGTGGGACCTTCAGAGGGCGATTGGATTACGCGGCGGCATAGTTTGCTTGCTGTCAGGAGGTGGGGTCTTGTCAGAAGGCAGATCACTGAGGGTGTGGCCCGGAAGGATATATGTCCCTTCCTGGCTCCTCCCTTCTCTTCTTCCTGGCTGCCATGAGTCAGGAGGTGAACTAAAACACAAGCCATAAGAAATCACTCCTCCTTTAAATTATAGGTGTCAAGTATCATGTCTCAGTGTGGAGAAAGTAATGAAGACACTCGTATAAACTTCAGAGAATTTTGGGGGTGTGGACCTTGTAGATCCCACCAACCTCACCACCCTGAGAGTTGAGGTGAATTTCTTCAGTGATGGCAATGAGTTCTCCTCAGTGCTGGAGTAAAAAGCCAGATCAGCTCTCACACACACCGGGTTTATTCCTTCACTTCAGCCTCCAGGCACCGCTGCTGTCAGGACCCTGCTGCCTCATTCACTTGTCACACCAGCTCATGACAGTCTCCAGTTTCTCCAGGCAAACTGGAAATTTGCAGGTTCCATGAAGATGAGGGAAGTCAAGAGTCATTTAGCAAAAATCAAGCATAGTTCTTTGGAAGTGGGGCCCTTTTTCTACTGTAGTTTAATTTAGGTGGACACTCACACAATGTTCTAAATCTTTTCCCATGCAATTCTTGAGATGACAACAACCTTTGTTGTAGACATAATACTTTATGT
Organism: Hystrix cristata; assembly: GCA_004026905.1. Taxonomy (NCBI): domain Eukaryota; kingdom Metazoa; phylum Chordata; class Mammalia; order Rodentia; family Hystricidae; genus Hystrix; species Hystrix cristata. The sequence continues at coordinate 63,421 of PVJO010008123.1, read as the reverse complement.
CTTATTAATAATTTCCCTTGGAAAACTCTGTTCCTTGGTGATAATGGATGACAGTTTGAGGATTATCCCAAACACTCAGCACCTCAACACTCCCTGGCCTGTGTTGAACAACTGATCAAACAAAGTTTCACAATCAGCAAGGAGGCATGTATCAAGCTGTTATAAGGGTGATATTCAGTGTATCTGTTTTGTAAAAACCTTTACTTAGAACAATTGTATAAACATCTAGTTGACCAGTAAAAATGGCAACACAGCATGAATCTATTTGGATGGTCTGTCATTTAACAGAGTATCAGTTGAATAGCAATGGAATGACAGCGTCCCTCGGATTCCAATGTACTTGGCGTGCGCTGGAAGGAGCCCTTCACTCACAGACCTTCAGAAGTTTCTCACTTGGATTCCTTTCTCCAGGTTAGTTTTCTAACTTGGGCTTCCTTTTAACATGTTGCCGGAAATATATTTTGTGTATTTTTCTGCTTTTAACTTTCTTCAACTTGTGAGGAGTATTTATTTTCCCACAAGTAGTCACATTTCTTGTTTATAATATAAATGAAACTCTTATGAATATTTTTAAGAAAAATGTTATTTTTTATATTTACATATACAGAAATTATTGTGGGAAATGATACTGGATGGATGACACTGAGGTAAATGCTTTTTGTATATTTCCTATTATGTAAAATTAGAAATTATTTTAGAAATATAGAAGTAGGCACTAGTGAGAAGAGCAGTTAGGCAATGAAAAGAAATACCCATGTCCAACTGAAGTCACAAAATGCTAAATATCATGTATAAGATAAATTTGAAACATGTACAGTATGTTTACTAAAGAAGATTCATATCTATTATTTAAAAATCTATAAATTTCTAGCCAGTAATTAAATATAAATATTAGCACATTTCTAAATGTTGAGCTAAATTTCTATTCATCTTGCAGCAAAACCACAGTTGTGTCATATAGTAAACTCAAAGATGCTCTTGAGATGTTAATTGTGGGTAGGACTTGATATAATAATAAAGATATCTGATTATGTTCATGATAACTTTTATTCTGCATAATAACTCAGTTCCCTAAATTCTTGATGTTCACTTTTTCATAATACTTTTGGACATTAACGCATGAGATGGTCATACAAACTATGTTTCTGTACTATCATAGATCAACCAAAGGCCTCTATAATTCATCTCTGCAAGTCGGATTTAATGGCTTGAAGGAGAGACGTCCTTTATAATTCAGGTTAGGTGAAAAAAGTTCAAATGGAGGTTAAATGATGTATTTTCTTTTTACCCTTAAAATTGTGGGTAATAATTTAGCATTAATATTTAGATGATATTCTCATGAAACCAGAGACCAAGATTGCTTGATTTTATTTGTGCCATTTGTGAAACATCATGCATATTTGTATTCTTAATGAATTTGAATCATATGTTAACAGGATAATCTAGCCGTCACATAGTCTTGCTTACTCATACTGTATTTTGCACCAAACTACTACTGAAAAATACCTTGTCTATAATTTGTCTCACCTCCGCATCTCCTCCATTCTGGTCTTGCTTGTTTCAAGAGGTAAAACTCGAAAATCTTATTCCTTGTTTCTACTCACTTTAAGAAAAAAAAAAAAAGGAAACTATTTCCAGGATATCCTATTTCACGTTTGAAAGTAATTGAATATGTCATGTTACTAACCGCAATGGCAAAGCACTCACTGGCAGCTTTATTGCTTGGTCCATAGAGTAGCTATATTTTGGCTCTTAGGGACATCTAATGTATGTTGAAGCCTAATGGAACTACTGGAACTCTTGTGAAAACTTTCACAAGACCCATATTATACAGAACATTGACCTGCTTGAACCTCTAACCTGGCAGTTAGAGAAGAAATGAAAACTTTTCTGTGTTCAATCAACTTATTCTAAAAATAATTTCTTTATAGACTTGACAGACTTACCAATTCTAAAAGCGTAAGTTAATTGATATCAGTTTAATGAATAAGTACAGATAAATTAATGAATCATTCAAGTCCAATTTGGCAGAGAAAGATGATGAAAGAAGTATTAATCTTTCATATCTTTATGCATTCTCTTATATTTCTAATTTAAAATGAAAAATGTAATGGTAGTGGTTTGGGGAGTGTGGGCCATTTCTCATGCTTAGGTCACAATTAACCCCTTGGATGTTTCAGAATCATTCAGGATTTGGGCTCATATCCAGGCTTGGTAGCTTTCCAAGTCTATAAATTTAGACAAGTTATTTTAGTTACTCTGAAAAACACCTAACTTGCATAAATAAGGTATGGGTGAATGGAAGTTACACCTTTAGGGTTAAAAGGGAAAATGACTCAGTGGCAAGCCCTAACAAGCTATCTGGAGTTCAATAAACGATCATTTTCTTTAGAACTAAGAGAAGACAGAGAATTTGTATAGGGCAGTTTCTTTTCTGTCTCCATCAGAGTCTTGGACAGTATTAATATTTTGAGTAGGATGATTCTTTGTGGCAGGGCAGAGTCCAGTGGACTGTGGCACAGATAGCAGCGTGCTTGGCATCTACTCACTAGATGCTAGCCACATACCTTCTTGTCATTTCTCCTGCCTCTCATCACTTCTTACCTGGCACCTTAATTATGACAGTCAGGAATGTGTTCAACTATTGCCAGATATGTTCCTGAGCAAAACCTCTCTGAGAGCCACCAGCCACCCTGAAAAGTGAGTCCACTATGGGCCAACCCTGGGGTCCTGCCCTGCTTCACCGCCAGCTAGTTTTCTAGTTCATGGCAGAATTCCTAATGTGTAGGGATGCAGTGACTGTGTGTTTCAGGTAGCTATCCTGCAACTTACTTTAGAACATTTCTTCATCATGTAAATTGTTTCTAAATTAGAATGAAACATTAGGAATCTAGAAACATGAAATGTTAGTACTCATTAATTTCCTTGTGAATTTAAAAAGAAATGACGATCGCAGGCAAATAATTCATACATAGCAATTACTCTTGTTTAAGGCAGAATGACTCCAGTATCTAAAATCCAGGGATAATAAAAATGAAGGCAAATATGTACTTAGGGTAGCAAAATACTTGGCCTTGTGCATGAGTAATTCTACTTTACTTAAGTAGCCACACACCTTCCCTTAATACGTGTTGTATGAAAGGATTGAAAAGTTTGTTTTTATCCACTATACTTGCTTTCACAAATGATTATTTTTTATTAGTGCATAAAACTTAAAAATTATATCAACAGTTACGTTTTTAAGAAATAAAATGTATTCAATCTATTATAATGAATTACAAGCTCACACTAGCAATTTAGCATATATTGAAGTAGATTATGTTTACAATTATTTTGTGTTCATGAAAACAGAAAAATCACTGAAGGGGTAAAGAAATATTTGCAATGTGAACAGGAGAAAGGTCAAAATATTCTCAATCTTATGTAAACATCTTGTGAAGTAGATCAATGTAGATATGTGTTATTATTTCCTTATTAGTACTTAGCTTTGACTCCAAATAATTATATAGCAATACAATACAGCAAAATTATTCACATACTCAAAGTAAAATTAGAAATAACAAATTAAACACAATTCCAGGAGCATGAAATTAAGTCATCAATGCCCTGTCTGCCATGCCACCCTACCTTGGAATCAGCCGATTATGGACTGGAACCTCTACAAACTGTGAGCTAAATAAACCTTTCCTCCTTTAACTTTGGGTGTTGGCTATTTTGTCTCATCAATGAGAAAAGTAACTAAGACACACAGTGTGTACCAGGGCAGGACGCCAGTTGCCATTTATCTTACCACAAGTACCATGCCCTTAATGATTATCTTGTACCATAACCAGTGCTCAGGCAAGTATTGTTAGGGTTTAGAGATATTAATAAATGCTTCCAAGAAGTAGGAGCTTTAAAATTAGTGTATTAGCCTTCTTGTTGCTGGACATAATACCTGACTACCACATCTTAAAGGAGGAAAGATTCAATTTAGCTCACAGTTTGGGGGAATTCAGTCCATGGTTAGCTGGCTCCAAGGCATAAATGTCATGGTGGAAGGGTACAGTGGAGCAAAGTTGCTCAGTTCATGGCAGTCAGGGAAAAGAGCAAGGGAACAGCATTAGAGAGGACTAAGGAAGGGACCATATATAGTACCTAAGACCACACTTCCATGACTCACGTAGATATACCCAGAAGCATGCTCTACTATTCTGCTAGGCATTTCTTAATCAAATGAAGTGGACGTAGAATTCACAGTCACCATCCACCCTTGTCAACTTCATATCCAACTACATTTCCTTAAGCAGCACTTAATCTCCAAATAAAGACAATGGCAAGTTCATAATTCCACCTAATATAATACAACTATGCTGGATATGATGGAAAATTTAGTAATCTCTAACTTAAAGTCTTAATAGTTCCAGCATTTTTTAAAGACCCACATCCAAGTCTCCTCTGAAACTCGCAGGCAGATTCTTAGCTGTGAACTTGTTTAAAAATGAAAAACAAGTCACATAATTCCAAAGTGCAGCAGCACAGGGTAATCATCCCCATTCCAAAGTGGAGGAATAGGGGGATGGCAAAGAACTGGACCAAAGAAAGACCAAAACTTAGTAGGGCAAACATTAAGTCCTGGAGCTCCATTTCTGGTCTTCAGGGCACACGGTGGTAAAATGTGAGTTCCAAAGGGCCTGGCAGCCTCATCACTATGGCCTTGCCAGTTGCAGCCCACATGGCCTCTCCCTTGAGTAGAATGCGTTCACAGCCTGCGGCTTTCCTCAGCAGACAGTTCATGATCACGGCATCTCTGACCTCTGGGGACTCCGCTGCACCTTTGGTTTCATTTCCATAGCTGCCTTCCAGGCCTTCCTTTGAAACCCGATGGAAGCCTTCCCAACTCTGTAGCTCTCGTAATTTGCATGTCAGTAAAACCAGCATTGTGTGGATGATACCAAAGTCTGCTGTTTTAAGAGGCAGAAGCCCAGACTCCTTGAACCAGGGCTGCAGTGACTCCAGGTGCTTGGATGGCTGCACACAGTGAAATGAGTCCCAGGGAACTGACTCCCTAGAGACCCTTCTGGAACATGTATCTGATGGATTCTCTTCTCAAAAGAAAGTTTGACACTTTTATACCCCTTCCTTGTGGCTGAGACTGGATAGCTGACACCTACAATCTGAAGGAGGAGAGGTTTATTTTGGTTCACAATTTGCAGAGATTTCAGTCCACAGTCGGCTGACTTCTGGGCAGAAGCTGCACAGCGGAAGGTCCTGGGAAGTGAACAGCTGCTCACATCACGGCTTCCAGAGAGCAGAGAATGAAGGGAGAAGCCGGGGAGGAGGAAAAGTGCTTCTAGGTTGTAGTAGTTACTTTCCTAGAGTCAATGGTTTGCAAAAGAGCAGATTTAATACAGGACAAGTTACAACATTCACACACAAGCCAAAGGCAGGAACAGTGCAGAACATCAATCTACACCCTGGAGACCTGAAAGATCCAATCAAGGCCTGGGAGCCTGCAGCAATGTCCCATGTAAGCCCATGTCTGCCCTAAAAGACTGAAGAAACCTGTACTAGCACCAGGATACGATGCTCACAGCAGAGATGAAAACCAGAGCTGCCCTGAAGCAAACAACCATCCTGGATGACAGCAAGGGCCCGAGCTCCTTCTGCAATGAGAACAGGTGAGTTCCGTGTGGGAGAACCAGACACTACAAAGCTTCTCCTGGGAAACAGCCCACACTATCTTCCGCTCCAGTTCTCCTTTTTGTTGTGTCGGCAACAATCTGCAGATGGATCCTCTATGCCCAGAACTGCACCAACTCAGTCCAGCTGAGTGTTCCTGCTCAAATTGACCATATCAGTCCATCACACAGGTCACACATCTAGAGATCTGCCTCTTCAGAGCCTGCCTCCCAACATCAAGCCAGCTGTAGCAATCCCATTATTCATTCACCTTCCACAAGCCCATGCTTCTGAGTTTATGAGGTTTTGCGGGGATACATCCAAATATAAATTATAACAACCCTTGTGTCTGCAATGGGTGGGGTCTTGCTAATTTCTGAATGCCCTTGTGACATCTTTTCTCCCTGTAAAATGTAATTGGTTTCTTTTTAATGGTACTAATCTCTTTAGCAGCCACATATCCTATGGCCCCAAATTTACACATGGTTCCTTCTAGGACAAAATTTAATTTAAAAATTTTTTCTGCTCTGTGTTTTGGCTCTGATTCTCATGAATCTAAGGAAACAGAGTGAGCAGTATCCATGCTACAACCTGAATTTTCAACTGCTTTGAAATTTCACCTGCCAAAAAGTTAGTCTACTACTTTAATCTCAGTCTCCTGCAGACTCTCAGGGCATGGGCAAAATGCAGATAATTTTCCTAACGGAGTATAGCACACATGAACTTTAGTCTAAATGCCAGTTGAGTCCTTATTCCCAACTAAAATCTCATGAGTCTGGGTTTTTTACTTTCCACATTCTTATCAGCATTGGAGTCTTGTGAGCTCTGACCAGAAACACCCATCAGGCTTTACTTATAGCATTGTGGAGCTTCTTTAGCTCATGTCTCTAACCTTTGCAAACTCTTCCTGCAAACTAGTTCTAAAGGCTTCTGAGCCACATGGCCAGGTATACACAACAACGACCTCACTTTTGGGTACAATTTTCTGTGTTAGTCAATTTTCTCCTTGCTGAGACAAAACACTCAATACCCCGAACTTAAAGGAGGAGAGGTTTAATTTTGTTTATGATTTCAGTTTATGATCACCTGGCTCCACGGCAGATCTTATGGCAGAAGGGTGTAGCAGACTAAAGCGTCTTAGTTCATGGCAGCCTGGAAGCAGAGCAAGAGTGCCTGAGAGGAATGGGCGAGGGCCCAAATATCATGTCCAAGGCCATGCCTCTGTGACCCACCCAGAAACACCCAGGAGGATGCTTTGTTAAAGCACTAGGCGTTTCTTAATTCAGTGAAGTTGACAAATCAGGATTAATGTTCACAACTGTGTATGAGAAAGGCTTTTGCACACATGTTGAGATGATGTAACACCTAAAAGTATGGAGAGAAGGTAGGACGGGGCTTGTAGTGAGCATTGAGTGGCTCAGCTTGGCAAGAGCTCAAGATGAGCTGTTTTCACTAAAGAAGGTTGGGAAAAAAGGTGACTATTATGATGAACCTTCTGTAGTTTGCAGAGATGGCTGGGCCAAGTCTTTACAGAGCATTCATCTCATTCCTTTCCTTACATTCTAGTTAACTAAAAATCTTCCTTCATTCCTAGAAAATATCTTAGGTAGTTCTTCAGGAAGCACTAGTGATTCCATTACAGTTCAATTTTAACTCCTCAGATTAGGAAACATAAGTTCACTTAAATAAAGTAATAAAATTATAACTGTAGTTTTTTTTTTAACCAAGAACATGTATTGGTACATTGTATACATAATAATCATAATCAACACGGTTATTTTGTACCTGTACATGATGTATCTTGGTTTTCCCCCTTCTTCCCTTCCCCTCCTTCCATTCCCCCTCCCTTCCCTATTTGCAACAGGTTTATTTACATTTTTCCATTTTTTCCCTTTCATCTTTCTTTTCTTTTAACCTTCCTTCTTTTCCCCCCTTTTCCCTATCTAGTTCTCCTCTCTTTTGAATGCTATCTTTTTTTTAACATAATATCTATTACAGATTTTTAAAAGATCAATAACTTCTAAATAATTCATACCTAAATTGCAATTTGGCTCCCTTAACCAGTGAAAATGATTGATGAGTGAAAAAATCAGGTGAAGTTATGCACTTTTAATAACATAGCTTCTATTTCATATTTCAAGATATGCTATTGTGAGCATGTTAACAGAACTAAGATAACAAGAGCAACTCCTTCAGGGTTTTGCTTTTTCTTATTAAATGTCAGGTACTCTTAATGACATCTACTTCTTTCTATTAAGGTCAGCTGTACCTGTACAGTTTTTAAGACTGTTCAAATATAGTTACCCTTTTGTTAACTTTATGACAAAAATTGCTTTTGTCAATACTTTTTATGTATTTACAAACTGTTCCTAGTCATTCAGGACCAACCTAAGCCATTTTGTTTCCCTTCTTCCTCTTTTCCAAACTTATTATCTTAGCAATCTCAGGTTGTTGTGACAAAGATGTCATAAGCTAGGTAGTTCAAATAACAAAAATTTATTTTTCACAGTTCTGGAGGGTGGGAAGTCCCAGATGAAAGTGCCAGCAGGTCAAGGGTCTGGTGAGAGGTCTCTTTTTGGTTTGCAGATGGCCATCTTCTTAAATCCTCGTAGAGCAGAGACAGCAACAAGGCAGGTTCTCTCAGGTACCTTCTGAGAGGGGTGCTGATCCCATTTGTGTAGGTTTTGCTCACAAGACCTAATCACCTGCCAGAACCCCCTGCCAAAAGCTTAGGCTTCAACACACAAGTTTTTGTAGAACATAAATATTCAGTTGTGTATCCTTTACCTCTGTTTAATCTCCCCAGCTTGCTTGTCCAATATGAAACACTTTCCCCTCTGATTCAGATTGCAGCAAAACTTGATATTCACCAACTATGCCCATAGGTAGTGCAGCTCAGTGATCCAGAGGGGTGAACTCTCGAGTCCAACTATTTAATGAGGACCCCAGCTTGGCCTTTCTCCTAAGCTATGTGAGTATTTAACCATCTCTAACCTCCTCACAAAATGTCAGTAAGACCCAGCTCAGGGTTTTTGTGATGATTAAATTAGTAAAGTACGTATAACTCATAGAAGAGTTACTAGTGTACAGTAAGTATATAGGAAGTGTTAGAGATAAATATGCTGTCAATTCAAGAAAGATGTTTTGAGTTCTGTGTTCAACTTTGGAACACAGAATTAAATAAATCACACTCCTTACCTTTAAGAAGTTCACAATTTAGTGCTCAGCAAGAGAAAAAAAAAAGCTTCTGCGTGACAGAACAATGTTCAGTCAGCAGAAAAATTATATAGTTTAGCACATCTTCTTCTTCTTCTTTTTTTTTTTTTAGTGCTGGGGATTGAACTCGGGGCCTTGCACTTGCTAGGCAAGCACTCTAACCACTAAGCTAAATCCCCAGCCCTAGCACATCTTTTAAAGCCAAAAAGAAATGTCCTGTCATAGTACATAGAAAGGGTAATGTGATAATATCACAAGATCTTTACCCCCACAAAAAAATTCAGATTGATTCTCACATTCTTCATAAAATGTTAGTCAGTTTAAGGAGACTTGAAATTTAGTAATAATATTATAATAGCATTAAAATGTCTAATCTTACTTTATGGAAATGCTGAAATTAAAATAAGTTTTTTTAAAAGAAATTTTTATACTAAAAAAAATGACAAGGCCACTTCACCATGGGTTCTTCTGCCTGTTCATGTATTTATATTAAAGATACCTTCCTCGATTGTCCTCATGGCTTTTCTCCACCACCTATTTCTGCTTAGAACTACCAACAGAAGTTGCCTAATTAATATGAATCAAAGGTTTTTCGGTCGAGCATATCTCTTAGGGGAACAATATTATACATGTAACCTACCTAAGAGTTGCCTAAATACAGTAATAACCACCATGTAGATTATTTAACCATGTAAGATGGTTAAATAGTTACATGGTACAATCACCCCAACATTGCACTCTAACTTCTCTCCAGGGGAATTTGTGAGGCATCTTAGTCACTTTCTTGGTTATTGGAGCAACACCTAACACCCACAATTTGAAAGAGGTGAGGTTTACTCACATGTTCAGTCTGTATTTGGCTGCCTCCAAGACAAGAAGGACCTGGACAGAGCAAAGCTGCTCACATCATAGTGGCCAGAAAGCAGAGAGCAAAAAGGGAGGAGCGGGGGACAGAAATGTACTCTTCCAGGTCAAGCCCCAAATGACTTGCCTCTAGCCAGGCTCCACCTCCTAACAGCAAGTCAGCCATTTCACTGACATGATTGAATAACCTTCCACACACATGAGAATTTGGTGAGACATTTTAGACCTAACCGGAACGAGGACTTGGGAAGATCAGCTGTGTTCCTCTACTGTAACCCTTTCCCACCAACCTCCTCAATCACTGGAGTAAAGACTTGGGCCTGAATAAAGAAGTCCAACCATCTGAGGCTTTGGTAAATAATCCTAGGAAGAGAAAAGGTAACTTCAGACCTTCTTGGTTCACCATCAGCTTCTAATTACATTTCTTCTAGAATTCTGAGAGTGGCCCACTTCCAGTTCTGTTCTGGTCTATTCTTCTGGTCATTGATTGTCTCCTTTCCTGGCACTAAAGTCATTTTCTAGTCTCTGGTCCCTGCGTCGAGTACACAGACCTTTGGAGCAGTGGTTTTCACATCGTCATAGCCAAAAGGCTGAGAAGCGATTGGAGTAGTGGTTTTTGATGTTTTGGAGTTGGTTTGTTTGTCTGTTTTATTTTTTACTATGATTTGCACCAACAACAGTATTTGACATGATCATTAAATATATACAGTATATATTAAATACACACTGAAATATGTATTAAATTACACCCTGAATTTATGAAGTTTATGGAACAAAACTCGTGTATGCTACATGGTATGAACATTGATATTTTCTCATTATATTCTATTAAAATACATTGTATTTTATTAAATTAATTTTGTGACTGATTTACAGGTTATATCCCACAGTTTAAATCATAATTTAAGGGTGCTTTAAAGTTTTTTTAAATAATAGAAGCAAAAATAACATATACATTGGAAGTAACACAAAAGTGTTAAGTCGTCTCAGAAATGTCAATCTCCTGAATATTTAGTTTCCTATGAGTATTCAATCTTTGACGCTCTTTCCTATGGGAATTTCTTTATCTCAAGAAATTTAGAGAAGAAGGGACTATTTGCTACTAAAAATTCACTGTCCACATCTGCTCTTTGGTCCCTGGAAATGAGAGACGAACGTGTGACTGTTTCAGGCCCTTGGACTGGAGCAGGAATTTCTTCTGGCAATATAAATTAGTATTCTCTGCAGTGAGGGTGGTACACAGTGTGCACTGTCCCTTGCCGAGCAGGCCTGGGTCCCAGGTGCTGCACCTAGTACCTAGCAGAAGGGACAGTATTCTTTGTATCCACATGGTGTTTGGTAGTGTGGGCTTCACTGTAGATGCTGTTCCCAATTTCCTTTCACTTTGGCCTTAGCAGGGTCTGATTCTCCATCCTTTGCTTTTTTCTGTTTAAACTTGCCGTAGTGTAACTTGGTTTCCTTTATTTGCAATCAGTTCAATTTATCCAAGGTTTTACTAAACATTAGGGATTTTCATCTCTGCTTCTGTAAAAGAAGACTATACTGACACTTCCTTGCAAAATCTGTGTTGAAATTCCAGTGAAGGGAAGGATGGGCATCTCTGAGAAGTGAAAGTTTGATTGGGGGATCGGTAGTGTAAATAGTTTTTCTTTTTTTTTTACATTTACTTTTTTTATTTTAGTGGTACATTTTCAACATACATAGTAACATTCATCATAGAGAATTTGTACCTATATATGATATATCTTGCTTCTACTTTTTTCCCATTCCCCTCCCCTCCTTTCAAACCCTCTTCCCCTCATTTACAAAAGTTTTGTTTCCATATTTTGCTTCCATTCTCTTTTTTTTTCTTGTCCCTCCCTTCCATTCCCCTTCCCCCTCCTTTGTTCCCCTTCCCACTTGAACCGTTCTCTTAAGTGCAATAAATTGGACACACATGCTTAAATACCACATTGTTTCTCTTACTTGAGAAACAGAAAGTGTAAATAAGGACAAAAATGTGTAATATATATTGGGGAAAGTGAAGAAATTGTTCAAGTGATGATGTAAATTGTGAGTGAGACAGTCAGGAGAGGAAGAATCCATCTTTCTACTTCCTTCCTTTCTTATCTAGCTTCCTCATTATTTCTCTTCTACTGTCAGAATCCTACTGGTAGGAAAAGGAGAAGACTGCTATAAAGGGGAGAAAAAACAAGGTGGTCACAGACAGCAAAGGGAGGGAGCACCACGTGCATCATTGGAGAATAGGATAAAACAAGTCATCATAGCTATTCCCCATCGTAGGCAATATTCCTGTCCTGGGTAGATATAAGAAAAGAACTATGTGTAAAACAAAAGTACATTCAATGCCCGTGAGTAGTTTTCTGAAGACCAGTGAAAAGAAACATGTATTTTTACTAAAACAAATCATCATTATCAAGATTACTTGTCAATAGACTGAAATCTGGTTTAATTCTTCCTATTCAAAGATAGACGTTCAGTATAATCTCTCCCAGTTCTGGAAGGTTCCTGAGTTCCTCCGCTCCTTCTAGTGAATAGGACAGAAAAAGGGGACCTTGAACACAAACACTCACTTAATTTCATTGTTTCTCTCCTCCTTGAAATATCAATGTTTTGATATTTCAACCATCTTCATTGCACAAGAGATTTTGGACAAAATTTTTAGTGTAGAAATCCAGTCTGGATAACATTAAAACTAAGTCTTAGCCAAAATGTCACCAGTTTGCCAAATCTGCACTGAATTAACATGCATACGTGAATTTCGTGACTCCGTGTGCCTGCTAATAAGCCATGTGAGGACAAATGTGTTCTGGCAAGTAAGCACTTGTGAAATATTTAATGAAACAAACATGGAGCGCAGCACTCGAACAAAAAGAAAGCCAAAAAGAACACATAACAAGTTGTGTCATTTAAACTTTATCTTAATCAGTGAACATATAGATACAATTAATAGAAATAGTATTTTAATGCCAAACTACTAAGTTTGATTTTTAAAATTTTTGAAAAAGTGATATTTATGAACATAGATCTAATGAGTCGCCACTTAAAAATACAAACTTGGAGACTTTTCTTAGAAGCTTTTTCTTTTCTTCAAGTGCATAGGATAACCAGAAATCAGTGCAGTCACAGAAACTCTTCATAGGGGTTTTTGCATAGTGGGGATTTAAACAATAAGGTAAATAATAAGTAAAAGGCATCGCCTCTGGTTTTAGACTCAGATGTCATTAAGGCTGTTCTGCACACACTTGCCGAAGTTCTGAACAGGGAAGGGACAAGCTCTTAAGGGGCATCATCTACTTTGTCCAATTAAGATTAGTGTGTGGACATAATAATTCTTGTTCATGAATCAAATACTAATGTTAGCTTCCAGAAATTGAGGAGGAGATAGAAAATGCTTAATTTTTTTTTAAATTTAGAAGAAATCCTTGATCCAATTGATTAAGAAATTATTTAAATGCTTTTTAAAGCATTAGCACTGTTAAAACATTGGGAAGATTTTATTATCATATTTATTCTATCATAAATTCTAAGTGCTAATATAGGGATGGCAACCCCAAAATCAAAGCACGTCTTGAATGAAGAAAAAATGAAACGCGAGGTAAGCCTTTTCAATTATCCCCAGAATTATTTCAGGTGATTCATCCCCTGTGTGGCTCTGTTGGACCAGACTCTGGATTCACTTGTCTTTGTCTGCGAGTCCCCAGGAAGATGGCATTGTCCCCAAACCTAACGTGACTAAATGTGTGGCAGGACAGAAAGATGGACCATATACATTAGAAGCTGATGGTGTTCTAGACAGCACTGCTCTTTCTCAGTATCACCTTGCTTAACCTCCACAACAGCCTTTGGAAAAGCAGGCCACATAATGGGGGTTACTTGGCTACTGTGCAAGACCAGGGGAGGCTCTAGAGTCTGCTGACGATCGCTTATACTTCTTGATATGAGAAAATTTAAATAAGCTCATTTCAATTATCATTTCCACTAGAAGGATTATCTGACTTTTTCCTTTTGCTGTATATTCTGTACTTCCATAAAATTGCTTAAAAATAGAACATCCACAGGAAATTTAATATTCAAAACAATGCTTAAATTTTACTAATAATATATCTTAGTGTTAGACTTTTAGGTGAAAAACATGCATACGTGTATATACTATGTATGCTAATTCTGAATAAATTTACCTTGTCATGTGGTTCAAACAGTTTAACAAACAAAAAAGACTTCACACACTATTGTGCATGCCTTAATAGTAGATGCTTCTGTATGTGCAAGTGGACGGATCTAGTGAATAAACATAAAATTTTTGCAAAATCTTCTGTAACCTAAATCTGTATAGAAACTATATTAGTTCACGAGAGCATTTTGGAAAATAATCTAGCTTTGTCAATAATAGAAAAAGACTTACTGAACCAAGGAGGACAGTACGAGGGTAGATGAGCTTCAGGCTGATGCTTTAAGTAAATTTAAAAAAAATTAACAATAAAACACAAATAATTAATTTGTATATTCTGACCTTTTTATTCTATCTTCTGAAACCTACAGAACCTGTTTTATGACCTGTAAATGCACTATCAAATATGTACGATGCTTTACGGAAAATAAATCTTCCCGAAGATTTGTCTGTCTCTTCCTCATTCTGTCCCCATAATGAAGTCCAGTAAGCTATCGATTTAGCCCACCCTTCTAATCTGATGTGAGGAAGTATTCCCAGAAAAATATTGTTATACAGAAAGTTCCATTTTGTTAAATGAGATTCCTTCTTCCTCCTACACCTTCTCCTGCCCACCTTCTGACTTTGTCCATGTACTGTCCCTCCTGCCTCATATCCAAATGGCAGGGCTGATTCTCAAACTGTTTGCAGGATGTTGTTCCTCCAGTCGGGTCTGCTGTTTTCCTGCCTCTGGTGGCAGTACTGACTAATTACTTGTGTTCTAACTTGTTTTGGTAATTGAAGACTTCTGGGAGATCCCAGGGTAGGCCTGGGAGTTTGTTAGCAATAGGGGGAGATGCTAACGTACAACTAAACATTAAAAAATTCCCAGTAGTTCACCAAATTATCCTTTAATGCATTCATTTTGACAAATCTGTCCTTTGTCAAATTAATCTTTGGCATATTAGTAATTTAAGGACCAATTGGGCATTAGAGGAAGTGAGAGCTGACCAGCTGGCGAATTGGAGGGACTGGGATATGCCAAGTTACATCAGATTTCAGGGCGCAGAACAGATCTAGAGGAGAAGCCCATGAATAGAGCCAAACTGATTTTCTCTGTCTTGTAGGCTGAAGGTACTTAAAGTATCAGGTGATATGGATCAACAGTCTTCAGGACGTGCTTTTTGCTAAAGAAGGGCAGGCTGGAATCCTTGGGGTTTTATTAACTAAATGAAGCCAAAAATTATAATATGTTTGAGGTTGACCCTCATCCCTCCCATTCTGGCTCATATTACAACTGTCGTTGTGGTTATATGAGAAGAGGTTTACCACACCAGATATTCTAGTGCTTTACTCTCAGTAATGAGGTTGATGAGAAAGGGGCAGCTGGGTAGAATTTTGTGGGATAGTGACAGGTAAGAATGATGAGGACATGGATCAAAATTAGGGAGAAAGGCAAATTTTCAGGTAGATGTCTTCCTGGTATACAAGTATATTAGTTTGGACCCTGAGTATTAGCCATGGGATGTCTTTTTTGTTTAATGAAAGGTCAAGGCTGAATGATTATAGAAAAGTAAGATATATGGTTTATGCCGGTCAAAGTGTCCCGGTATATATAGACCTGAAGAATACATGGTTGTCGGTCATGGTGGTGTATCTTTAAGTGCTTTATACCCTGAAATTGTCATGCAGCTTCTCTAAATCCTGGGCACATCCTGCTGTTGGAACAGTCACAATGCAGTAAGACAAATAAAAGCTGGTATAATGAAGTGTAGGTACTGATTAAGTGCTTTGAAAGAATTACAGTATGATGATTTTGTCCCATAGAAGTGAGAGGTTAAATGATATGGCACTGGAGGTACCCTCAGCTTACAGTGTTCTCTGCATTTGTTACTGGCTTGGAAGTAGGTATTCTGTAGAACTACATCAGTACTGTATTTGGGATTTTTGAAAAGGGCTCATTAAGAGAAGAATATAGACAATAATTCTTTAGTCCTATATCATGTGATCTCGGAAACCAGAGGACAAGAACTGAGTGCACAGATCTAAATATGATCCCTATCAGGGGGTGAATTAAACCCTCTTGGCTAATTTGAGTGTGAAGATCAATATGCAGGTCCACTGAGAACAGACCCCTGGGTGTGAAGAGGGCCACAGCAAGTACAGAAAACTCTTTTATCCACTTTGTCTAGATAAAGAAGTTCTATAAACTGAATCATTACAGCAAGTGGATATTGCCCGACAGTCCTGAAGTACAGATTCTGTATGGTTGATATCACTGTGATTCACCAGTATTACGTTAGCACATAAATAGAATGCCAGACAAATGAGATGGAACTTCATTAATTAACATTCTGTCCAAATCCTTGTCAAAGATGGTCCCGAGGTGCATGGGCCACTCCTGCATGCAACTTGGGGTCGAATCACAGCAGCCAGGTCTGTGTGTCTTAGGCACTTTCTTAATCACTGAGACATAATACCCAACACCTGCAACTTCAAGGAGGCGAGGTTTATTTTGGGTCACAGTTTCAGAAGTTTCAGTCCACAGTTGGGCAGGCTCTAATGAGGAAACAGCATGTGGAAGGGTCTGGCAGAAGAAAGCTGCTCACCTCATGGCAGCCGGTGTTATGGTTCAGATCTGGGAAGTTTAATCTTTTCTAGCTTTCGACTTAAAGTGAGACATGTGTGATTCTTTCTTTTACTTGAACACTTACAGACCATTATAGGACAGATTGGCCTAACTTCAGTGTCTTGTGACTTCAGGAATAGGAAGGCTCTGAGATGAGGGAGAGACCTGTGGGAATGGGCAGTAGCTAAAGAAGTCAGAATGCACACAATAGATATCGGTTTAGTTTGCCATCTTATTTCCTGTTGCTGGAACACAGTATCTGACACTCACAACTTTGAAGGATGACAGGTTTAATTTGACTCACAGTTTCAGGGCATTTACTCCAAGGCTGGATGACTCCAAGCAGAAAGATCACGGTGGAAGGGCACGGTGGAGCAAGACTGCTCAGTTCAGGGCAGCCAAGAAGCAGAGCAGGGGAACAGTATCAGAGTAGAAGAGGTGGGGTGAGGAATTAGATATAGACCCAAAGGTCACACCTCCATGTCCCACGCAGGCACCCCCAGAAGTGTACTTTATTAATCCTGTAGGTGGTTTCAAAGCCAATTGAGTTGACAGTCTTAACCATCAGATGGTTTCTGGTGCCCCAGAATGATTACAATAGTAATGATAAGGTCAGTGATTATACATCACCATAGTAGATGCGATACTATTGAAAACATTTGAAATACTTAAGGGATTACCAAAAATGTGATATAGGTACACAGAGTAAGCACCTGCTGTTGGAAGATGGCATCAGTAGATGCACTTGATTCAAGGTTGTCAACAACCTTCAATTTGTGAAAATGTTGCCTGTGCATGCAAAATATAGTAAAGCCCAGTACGAGACAATGAGGTGTTTCTATACATATTTTAGCGAATATTTAATATAGTCAGTGGGAAAATGGTCTTCTTAGAGACTCTTTTGTACTTCCTCAATATTACCATACCCTGAGGATGATGGGCACAACAGTGGTACAACCAACACGAAAAGAAAACACCTAAAAATTATGTTTACGGACTCAGTAATTCTATTCTTAGGAGGTGACACTTTTGTGCCTGCAGAATTTTGTAACATGTTCACAGACTCATGAATTGTGACATTATTTGTAATGGCAAAAGATTGGACACAAGTCTAAATGCCTGTCAGTGAGGAATAAGTTGAATTAAATTATGATATTGCCATATAATGTTATATATGGTCACAAAAAATGAAGAGTATCTCTGTATTTTGATAGGATATAGTTGCCAGGACATATTATGTGAAAAAGGCAAAGTACAGATCACTAAATACTGTGAACTGTGTTTTGTAAAGTGAAAGAAATAAAAATAAAAATATATATTATATATATGCATTTTTATATTTTCAGAAAGAAATATTGGAAAGATAAAAAAATAAAATTTTTCATTATAAATTACAGGTAATAAGAGATAATGAAAGCCAGAATTTCTAAGTACAACATCTTTGTATATTACTCTTTTCAAACCCACTATTTTTCATATTTAAAATACAATATTTAGTTTAAAACAAAACAAAGATTTATCAATAAAGAGGCTCTTGTTGCACAAATTTGTCACTTGAAGTTGGCGACTGAGGAAAAAGAATGAAGCATTTTTGTTATTTATTGTGCAAATTCTATTTCAGAATTATCACATGATTCTTGTCAAGAAGAGGAAGAGATATTAAAAAAAAACCTGGATGGTAATGTAAAAATAATAGTGGAATTAAGGAATTATTTT
Organism: Hystrix cristata; assembly: GCA_004026905.1. NCBI lineage: Eukaryota > Metazoa > Chordata > Mammalia > Rodentia > Hystricidae > Hystrix > Hystrix cristata. Next base: position 45,185 of record PVJO010008123.1, on the reverse strand, counting down.
TTCATTCCTCTATGAAATAATTCAGATGAGAATATGCTGATAGATGCTTAAATAATTGACTAAAAGTTTGATAGAAACTGAATATGCACAGAGGATCAAAGTACCACTGGCTTGTACATGTGGAGTAGCATATCACAAGGAAGAAAATATAACAAGACATTGTTACCACCTGAAACCAGAAGTAAATTTTTGTCATCCTCAACAGTGTTACATAGTCTAATTCACAACCACCAGGTAATGTTTATTTTGATGTAATATAAAGTGCATGACATCACCTACATAATATTCTTTTCTTTTTGGAAATATTTTTTAAAAGTTTAATGAAAATAAATTCATTTAGAAGGTAGATTTTGACTAAAATCCTTCTGTTCTGAGTAAGTCTCAAAATTAGAGTTAAACTAAATAAGACACGGAGGGCAGTTTTTTTGCCTTCAAGTTTATAGCTGAGAAAATATACAGCTTTGTTTACTCAATTATTCCAACACTGAATGTCTTCTCCACCTTTTTTAAAAATTTCATTTTAATGGTACATTTTAGATGTACATTTGAGATAACATTCATCATAAGGGATTTGTACCTGTACATAATATATCTTGCTGCTTCTTTTTTTCCCGTTCCTCTCCCTTCCCCTCATGCCCTCTTCCCATATTCTTGCAAAATATTCTTCAACCCAAGCCACTCAAGTCTTTGGGTCAAATTGCTAGTTTATGTGAAATAATGGCACAAAAGAACATGTCAGAGGAGAGCTGATGGGAGCGTTCAGACCAATGCAGAAGAGGGGGTGGGTAGTGTGATTAGGTAGGGAAATGTTGTTTTTAGTGTTGCATCATGAAATATTTAGAGAAGAAATGTTCTGTTTGCAATTTATTGAAAATACATTAGGAAAAAATAGATGAAGCAAATTGGGCATAATGTTAATCACTAAATCTAGATGATGAGTATATGGTGAGGTGGGTCAGTATTTTACTATTTCTACCATTATGTGTGTTTGAAATTTTTGATTTAATAAAAAGCTAAAAAATAAAATTGGAGCAAAGAAAAACAATTGCTGTGATTTCCCTGGCTCCCTTCTCCCTTCCTGGTGATCTGGAGAAGGTAAGAAGACCCAGAAAAGTGGCTTTGAATCCACAATGGAAAGCACAAGTTGAAAAGTTGTGCCAGGCCTGGACCACCCACCTATTCATAGAAAAATAATTCTTATAATGAAGTCATTAGAAAGGCATTTAAAAAATTAAATGTGAATTTGTAAAACATTCCATCTCATAATAAGATGGAATATACCCTACACTCTGCATATCCGAATTCCCACACACCCCTCTCATACCTTTAAGACTAAATTTTAGACTGCTATGCACATGCGAGCAGAGCATTCATGGGCTTATGGGAACAATTCACTGCAACATTTGGAGCACTGTTGATTCCTAATACAGCTTACCAAAACGTTTCTTTGATTTAGCGTCTAATTATCAAATGACTTGCCTTCATTTAGCTGGCTTACAAAGCAGAAAAGAAGCTTCCCTGAGGATGCAGTCAAAGGTAAAAATTTTGCAAACATCTTTTTCAGGCAATTTTATCAACACTGAGAAAGGGGACATTGTCATAGCTAGAAGTACCTGGATATAAGAAGCCATTTTCAAATATTATGAATAAAATACAGGTGGCAGAATCTTGACAAGCTTAAATGTCAAGTAGAGTTTGTAATTAGTAGGAAAAATGATAGTTAAAGATTTAATTTGTTTGGGAGTTGCTCTTCAGACTATTATTATGGGATCACTTATTTGGAGCTATAAAAATTTTATATTTTAAGAAGTGTTTGATGTGTCCAAGACATGTAGTAATGTTAATAGCTCCCAACTCTCTAACAGCATTCCTCAACTTTAATTCTGAGTTGGCTTCATGAGTCTTCTTGTGGAATAATATTCTGGGCAATGATTATGCATTAGTATAAATAAACTTTAGATTATAGGAAGATTTACAACATGTTTTTCAAACAATTTTAAAGAAAAATGAAAAATTCTATCTTTCCTGGGCTGGCGATTTAGCTCCAGTGGTAGAGCGCTTGCCTGGCAAGCGCAAGGCCCTGAGTTCGATCCCCAGCACCAAAAAAAAAAGTTCTATCCTTTCTAAGGGGAAACTAAGGAATAGTGCAGTGTTCTCAATCAAAAGTAATGCTAACACAAATCCCTAAACTCATTACATGTGCTTCTTTCTCCTTGTTTTAGTTAAATGACTGATTTGTTCACTTGCTGCTATTGCTGTCTGTCCCTCACTACAAAAAAATTAGTTATTGTAACTTAAAATTATATGCATTTTACTTAGCTGCCTTTGGTAATACTGAAAGTGAATGAAAAATTTTGGACCAATTTTTGGGAACGCTCCCAAGGGCTGGTATGGGAACGCACACAGTAATGCTAACTGGCCCGAGATTCGCATTGATTCACATTTCCGTGGTGAGATTTCAGGCATAGAATTGGTTTGGGCCAGTATAAATTTCAGCAACATGTGCCTGTAGCTCTTTCCAATAAATTAAATGGTCTTTCATGTGTGATGTCATATATATGTCTATAATGTTAAAATCAGTTCCACTCCTTGGGATGGTGTTAAACAGTTAAAGACAAGACGAGTAGTATAGCATAATGAGTTTTTCATAAAGTTCATTTTACTCCTTTTAAACGAATCTCCTTTATTATTGTGCTACTATATTTCATTCTTTTTAATGTTGAAATAAATTCTTCCCTTTTTTGAGGAAATAGTGAAGGTAGGTGATAATTGTTGTAATGTGTACTCTATGTTTTTAATTTAGCAAACCTCTATTTTCTTTCCTGTGTTTTTTCTGCTAGTATAAGACAGATTTTACTCATATTGGGTATCCCAACGTCTGAGACTTACCATATTCTATTCTGGGATTAAAATGTTTTCTAATGGGCTGCTAAGTAAGACCAGCGTTGGAAAGAAAACCATATAATTTCAAAGACATGTTTCAAGTTGCAAAATACTTGATACAGATACTTTTTTCAAAATAAGATATTTCTGAATTGAAAAGACCAGAGTTTCTGAGTAAAGTTAGAAAGCATCAGCATAAAAGATTTTCAAGAGTTTATATTAATTTAGGGGTCCTCATTGTGACTTCAAAGTATCAGTTTAATAAACCAGAATCTGTTCTTCAGAGTTAGCCACTCCCCCACCCCGCCTTTGGGAATCAGAGTTAACTAGAAGTCAGCTGCAGACCTTAAAATGTGTAGCCTGACAATGTGAGGTACTGTTTATTTTAATAAGTGCTATTAATCATTTATAGACATTGAAAAGTAGAGTGCTAGGGTGATGATGTTTGCTATGAAAAATGTAATTAAATGCTTCTCAGTGCTTTATCTTTAGCAAAATGCCATCTTTGTATAAAATTTTCTTTCCGTTTATTTTTTGTCCATTCGAAGCCCCCTTTTAAAGCCTTAGTTCAAAGTTTTAACAATTTTCTAAATTGTCAGGAAAGATAGAAAATAGGCAGCGTTTTACACTTTTTGAATGTGGATCTGAATATAGACTTGAGCTTGGAAATCTATTTCGGGGGAAAACTACTGTGAAAAACCACCTTTTAGGCACTCTTAAAATTAAAATAAAAAATTAAAAAAAAGAATAGAGTTCCAGTGTAAATCTAAGCCCCAACCTGTTCTAAAAGATACTAGTTGCAAAAGAAAAAAGCGTGGTAGTTCATGAACAAAGTGCAAATCTTCCTGTGTCTCTCACAAAATACTATTTTTGCTGTGTCCAAGTTAGAATATCTATTGTGCCTCCCAAAGGTGGGGGCGGTTTGGGGATTATTTGCTTGCCCACCGTCTAGTTCAGTTCCTTTGTCTAGCTGACCCTTTGAATGACCCCTTGTGCAACATCTCCCTTCTCTACCCAGTTCCGGCAGCCTGGCACCCCGTCCCCAGGCCATGCAGCGGAATCCCTGGCTTTCCCCCCACGGGCTGTCCTGTTTCCTCCCGAGGCTTGGTCGTGACCTTGGTCCCTGGGATTCTGGACGCAAAGTGCGCCCGCGGAGGAGCTGGGTGGGACTCTCCGCCGTCCCAGCCGCCTGGCTGCGGGGGCCGGAGCTGGCGGGGAGCCTGGAGGCAGGAGATAGGCAGGCGACACTCCCGGCCGCGGTTCCGAAGAGCGCCCCGCCAGCCCAAGGACGCTCGGAGGGGAGCCGCGGCCGGGAGGCGGGACAGCGCGGCCGGGCAGCAGCCGCGGTCACCTGCGCGCCGCTGGGCGGGACCCGGCGCGCCTGAGGTCCTGTGCCCGGCCGGCAGAGGGGGCGCTGCAGAGCGCCGGGGCCCCGCGGGCTTTGGGGCCGAGCCGAGGCGTGGCCCGGAGACCCTGCGGGGCTGCAGCCGGGTGGAGACAGCAAGCCGATGTGTTTCTCGGTCATCTTCACCCCCAGCTTCTCCGAGCTCCATTCGCCCTCAGGGTCTGGGGCGCCAGGAGTACCGAGAAGGAAGGAAGGGAGCATCTGTCCCGGAGCTACTTCCCAAGAGAGCACTGGCGTTAGCTTAGCGCCGTAGAGGTTCCCGGGACAGACCCAGCCCGCGAGGGAAAGCTAGTGAGGCCGCAGCTCCTGAGCAGAAGGGCCCTGGTGGAGCCCGGGGTCGGGCCGCCTGCAGCCCTGTGGCGCCCATGCCCCTGTCATGGCTAACTGGACTAGGGACTGGCGTGATCCTCCTGCACTTCGTGCAGAAACTTCTCTTCCCTTACTTCTGGGACGATTTCTGGTTCCTGCTGAAGGTGGTACGCTATGGCATTCACGTGGAGATGTACAAACGGAGGGGACGGCTGGACACAGTGCTGGAGAAATTCCTGCGGCATGCCAAGAGGCAACCCCAGAAACCGTTCATCATCCACGAGGGAGACATCCACACCTACCAGGACGTGGACAAGAGGAGCAACAGAGTGGCCCATGTCTTCCTGAACCATTCATCGCTGAAAAAGGGGGACGTCGTGGCTTTGCTGATGAGCAACGAGCCCGACTTCGTTCACGTGTGGTTCGGCCTGGCTAAGCTGGGCTGCGTGGTGGCCTTCCTCAACTCCAGCATTCGCTCCGGCTCCCTCCTGCACTGCGTCCGCACCTGCCAGCCCAGCGCCCTGGTGGTGGGCGCAGGTAGAGTACAGGGTGTGGTCGGCCCACACGGATGGGAAATGATTTCTTTTCTTGCCTTATTTCTTGTTTAGAATAGCTCGTAATGTAGTTTTGGGCGTGTGGTTAAGAGTGACTATTAAGGAGACAGAATAGTTTTAGAATTCTATGGTCAGTGGTTCAACGCGTCCCACCCCCTTTAATCACGGAGTCTTTTGTAGGTTAGTAATAGCAAGATGGTTTCAGAAAACTTGCCGGAAATCTCTGCTTCCTTCCTTTTGGAGATGGGCCCGATTTTCTTGCTATTGGTATCAGCAGTCAGTGTGAGAAAACAGAGAGAGAGAACTTGGTCAGTTCTACGGTTTATCGGTGCTAACAAATGTTCGATGAGTAGGAAAGTAAACTTGACTTCATTGTGGAATACCTACATTGCTCTAGTGGTAGCATTGTCAAGGATGGTTGTATTTTCAACAAAGGTGTTTTTAGTCTGAAGCACGTGAATTCTGATCTGCCTATCTGCTCTTATTTTACCCTGTCTGCAAGCTAGGATTTGCCAGAGCAGGGCTGGGCTCTCACCTGCCAGCCAGTGGGTGGACTCTTGGCACTAGTGCAAATGAAATAGGCAATATATACAGAAAAGTTTGGCTGTTCACGGCTGTAACTCTCACTAGTTTTCATTGTCCTTCCAGATTAACTTGTGACCCGATAGAGTGGTAAAATGTTTACTCTCAAGCACTGATTTTACCTTTTTTAGAACTATAGGAAAAGAAGCCAGAAAATGTCCCTTGTTTATTGTTTGTTCATGATTTCACTTCTGTTTTTGAAGACTGAACTTCTCACTTTGGAAACAGGCTAATACATTTAACTTTCAGTGATTTGTAGCATTAAGTAGAATAAATGAGTTATACTGAATTCTGATAATATGGTAAAACACTGTTTGCTGATGAATGCAAATGTAAATGCAGTTGGGAAAATGGTCCAAGTTCATCTGGGAATACACTCTGATATTTTTTCCATTTCTCATGTTTATTATTCAGCCCAATTAGATTGCTGAGTTTTTACAGCAAATGTAAAAACCCAAATTATGCTAAAAATGATAAAACCATAAATTTCCTTTAGAAGAGCAAACTAAAATGGCTCACAGTATCCCTGGAAAGATTTCTGTGGCCATGATGTTGAGGCCAATCTGAGAAGCATCCTAAAACCTGAGGAATTCCCTTTAAAGTGCTTTGCTGGTTACCTCTCAAAACAGAGATCTCAGGCTTTTCTGCTCTCTGAATTATTGCTTAATTAGGTCCAGATAATTGTGCAGTTCTTTTGTGCCAACTTTAGCTGTGTTTGCCAATAATTAATTGCATTATTTACTTGGGTTTTTTTGTTTTGTTTTGTTTTGTTTTTTTATAGCAACAGTCAAGTTTTTAATACTGGAGTTTTAAGCCAAAACTATTTAGCAAATTTGTTCTGTAAATAAATAGCCTGAGAAATCAAGTTGAAACTATACTAATTACTCTTTTTATCTCCAAAACACAAATTACATGTGCTTTTCTTTTGGAAGGGTGCTGGGAATTGAACTCAGGGCCTTGCGGTTGCTAGATAAGCGCTCTACCACTTGAACTAAATCCCCGGCCTCTAATTACATGTATTTTTCAAAGATGGGACAATTTTATTTTGATTAATGAATAAGATTTGTGTGTGTGTATGTGGGGTGGGGGTTACTGAGGATTGAGTCCAGGACCTTTGCACTGATCTATATCTCCAATCTTTTTAAAATTATTTTTATTTTCTTTTGGGACAGAGTCTCACTAAGTTTCCCAGGTATGCCTTGAATGTGTAACCCTCCTGCCTTAGCCTCTGAAGTGCTGGGATTACAGAACAGGCCTGGCTCAAATTTCTTAGATTCATTTTGGATGTTTCTCATGGAGATGTACTAGGAAATCACTGTTTCCCCAAGGATGGAGTATTAAAATGGAAAAAAGAGTGAAGTGATTGAGACAGAGATAAATCAGAAGGACCTAAATTTAATGTGTGGTTTGTTACTTCTTATCTGGTTATACTATCTTTAGTTCATGATGCTATGTCTTAGTGTCACTCTACTAAGTTGTAAAATGGTGACCGAACCATCTACTTCACGGGATAATTCTGAGGATTAAATAACAGCAGCTTTTGTAGAGTGGCTGAGTGCCTGGTGTATACTAACTAGATCCTTAGTGAATTAATGTAACTGCTATTACGATTATAAAGTCATCCTGAAGTGTTTGATAAGGGATCTCATTTTCCTGCTGCAATCTAACTTGGTGCTAGCTATAAGAAAAGCATTATATATTGTATTTGAAATAAAACTTTGAAAACATTGATTTAGAAAAATTGTATTTTTTTTTAATCAGTACATAGAACCAGTTTTAAACAGGTTTTATAGGCCAGGCCAGATAATATACTTGGATGATAGGTGAAGTGTCCATCACGGCTTGACATCAGATGAGTGTCTTTAGGATTAAGCAAAGGAAAGGTATCATCTAAGCCACCAGGCTAATGCTATTCTTGTTACTAGCATTAACTATCAGCAGTTGCCATTACTGGCTAGCTATGAGGAAGTTAGCTATGAGTAAGGCATTCCTAAGTACAGTGCTACAGTGTGGAAACTGAGATGTACATCAATTAAGTAATTTGTTTAAGGTAACTCACAGGTTAGTAGGTTGCAAAACCTGATCTCCAAAGCTATCTTCTGATTTCAGACGCTGCTCTACTATAGATCCCAGTTATTTTTGAGGCCATCAATTCCAGTGTAATCTCATTATGAGAAAAATGTGCATTCAGGTTATATGAAAATATTTAAATAAAAGTTGCCTTATTAAAATATCAGATTTTTTATACACAGATAATTAGAAATATCAAAATGTTTATAAACTATTATTCTTTTAGTCTGAAGACATAAATATTTACAAAGAAGTCTGACATCTTTGGGTGTATTGTGGTCCCATATTTCCCTGGGAAATTTAATCACTTATTGAAAATTAAAGTTTTATAGAGTAAACCTAGTTTTACCCTTGATTTTTCAACTCTGATATTGCTAACGTTCCCCAGTGCCAAGATTATTCTCTACCGATTCATGCTTTTCTCTTCACTTAGAACAAACAAAAATGTTAGGATGTTATATTTCATTTAAAAATTATATATAATTATCTCTACATAATTTGACATGTTTATCAATAATAATGATAGTAGTAGATAATAACCCCTTCCATTTCAAAATCATTTGTAGATTACTAAGTATTTTTACATGTAATTTTTTGCAGTCTTCACTATGGCCATGAGAGTTAGATGTTAACCTTACCTTCAGGATGAGGGAAGAACAATTACAGTGGGCAAGTAATCTACGGAAGTTCAGGAATCTAGGCCAGGTGTTGTAGGACTGGAGTACAGATTTTTTATGCTAAATCTAAAATGCCAGCTGAATTGACCTTTGTCTTTGTTCTTTTTTCACCTATTCTTTTCCTTCCCTCCATTTTCTGCCTTTCTCACACTTGTACTTTTCTTTCTCATCTTCTATCTATCCACCTGCCTTCTCTCAATCCCTTTTCCACTGAGTCCTCTTGTCTTGGGTGTGCTGAATGACCCAATTAAGTCCTAATTTCCCTTAGCCAATTGGCAAACAGATATTGGTGTACCCTTGAAGAATAGTTTAAAGTTTAGAGCTTACTAGGTTTGAGCTGAAGAATTTTGCTTTGTTCATTACCAAATTCTCAGAATTTAGCACAAAGGAGACATTCAATACGTATTTATCGTTTGGATGAATTAATGGATGAATAATTAAATGAAAACTAATTAAATAAGCAATTGATAAGTTTTAATTAACTCGTATAATTTTGCTGTACAAGTCAATTGTGTTTCTTAATTTGGTTTTCAGGGTACAGATATGGCCAGGATTTCTTCGTTGCGTTATTTGTAATAAATGTGGCTAAACAGTACTACTACTCCCGATGGATGACAAGTACTTTAGATGCAGAAATCATCTACACGATTTCAGATTTACCTGCGTGGTTATATTTTGTTTTCCCTCCTTCATCAATGTACTACATATTAAATCATTATAATCAATAACAGATAACTTTCTAATTCTTATTACCCTAATCTCTTTTATTTTTTCTAATACTGGGGATTGAACCCAGAGCCTTTGCAGCGAGCTACATTCCTGATCCTTTTTAAAGTTTGTTGTTGTTTTTTTTTTTTTTTTTTGAGACAGGGTCTCACTAAGTCACTAAGTTGCCCAGGCTGGGCTCAAACTGTGATCCTCCTGCCCCAGCCTCTTAGAGCTGACTGGGATTACAGGTTTGTAACACTTTGTCTTGCTAGATTTGATACTATTTTATGTCTGAACCTACTTTAGGGATTTTAGGTTTCTCATCACAAGAAATAAAATCTCTGTCTTCTTTGTATACACACAGTAACTCGTGAAGCTGTTACTTTTCATGAGCCGGTGCTCAGATTGTAGGCCAATGTTCTGGGTAACAATGGGGCCATTGTCTTTCCCCAAGTGACTTTCAGCCATAAAGGCAACTGCTTTTTAAAGATTGAGAAGAAATGTTGAGATACATAAAATAAATGCTTCCTGTGAACTTTTTATTTCCTCATCTATAGGCTATAATATCCTTATATATATCTATTTCACAGTATTTAATCATTTTTACTTTTATTTATTAGAATGGCAGTTTTGCATGTTTTCCATTTTAGGCTTAGATCAATCAAGGATTACTTCTGCGCCAAAAGAAAGCAACTGATTTTACTAATTAGGAAGTATAGTATGATCACAAAACTAAATAGAGAATTGAGTACAAGATAATGACTCAGACTTGTGACCTATGAGTGGAAAAATAAGAAACTATACCATAAATCGTATTGAGAAAACTGATTTTGAAAATAATTATGGCAATATAGGTGTTATGGTTTGGATCCAGAATGTCTTCCAAGGGCCTCATACCCTCGTAGGTGGAGCTCTTGGAAGGTGAACTGAATCGTGGGGGCTGTACAGCTGACTTGCTGTTAGGAGGTGGGGATCTGCTCAGAAGAGGCAGGTCACCAGGGCCATGATCTTGAAGGGTAAATCCCCCTCCCTGGCTTCTCCATTCTACCTGTGCTTCCGGGTCACTATGATTTAAACAGTTTTCCCTCTGGCAGAACCCTTCATCATTCCTTCCTCCCTTGAAGCCACTCAGCTATGGACTGAAACCTCTAAAAATTGTAAGCCAGGGTAATTCTCTCCTCCTTTAAATCCAGGGTGTTGGGTATTGTGTCACAATGACAAGGCGATTAAGACAATAGGTCTTAAAATTTTAGGGAGCAGATTTTATAGTCCAATATACCTGAATTAAAACACAAGCCCTATCATTTATTAACTTTGGCAGGTTAGACAACTTTCTTAACCTTCAGTTGCCTTCAAACCTCATGTTTAATCTCCTTAAAATAGAGATAACATGTTTCCTAGAGTTATCTTGATTATTAATAAAGCAATGCTTATAAAAATAATTGGCACATCATTCTTGATAAAATGGGTTTCCGAGCCTTATATGGAGTATTAAGATGTATATATCAGTATGCATTGTTTCAGAACATTGCTTAATTAAGCATCAATTTTCTTAGAAATGGTAGCTTACCTGTCTGTTCTGTGGCAAACCTGTTGTGTTGCTCTGCATAAGATGATGATAGTTATATGTATGTAATGAAATCTATAATTTCACTTTGTATCTTTTATGAATTTTTTTTAGTTTGGAAATTGCAAGTTAACCATTTATAATTGATTTTCATATTAGGTTTATTAATGCACCAAACTTTGGGGCTTTGTGTTTGTTTCTGCTGCTGATCAAACCCAGGGCCTGCCACATGCTACACCTGTGTTCTACTGCTGAGCTAGACTCTAGCCCTGCAGAAAAGTTTAGGGTTGAAATATTGCCCAGAGTATCAAGAGCCATAAATAATTGGTTCCCATTATATAGCTTTGAAAATACTAGTTTGTTTTATGTAGAATGAAGTAATAATTTTTAATGTAGCATGAATAGCATAAGTCACATTATTGACATACTGGGAGGATATTTGAAATTTTTACTTGTTGATTTTACAGTCTCAGATATATGAATAGGAGATATTCATGACATAGAAACCAAAAATGTTGTGCAAAAAGTGCTAAACTATCATAGACAGGGGGTCATAATTTGCCTGTATTTGTACTTGCAACCCCACTTAATTGTTTTGTATATGGGGAAAAATACAAATTCTTTGAAAGAACATGTTATTTTGTTTTAATGTAATGAAAGACAGTTCAATTGGGGAAACAAGATGGAACAGAAAGAAAACAGACAGCTACCATGACATGGTAGGAAGTTTCAGAGCGGAAAGCCTCAAGAACATGTTAATTTTAAACGGGACACTGAACTACTGCAATGCAGGCAGTAGTATTCACAGGAAGCCTAGCTGCCTCTTTTCCTGGTAGTAGCTGATGTCAAGACCCACATCTCTAGTGGGTCCCTCGGTGCAGAAGTCGGTCCCTGCAGCCAGGTGTGTATGCCGCAGTCACGGCGTGTGGCAGGTTCAGGAGGCAAAAGGGTAGACTTTGGTGAAATCAGCAATTCTACCATCGACCAATTCTTTAATCTTGGTGTATTAGTCTCCTGGAGCTACTATAATACAACATCAAAAACTGAGCAGTTTAAACTAGAAAAATGTACTCTTCTATCTCTGGAACCAGATGTCCAAAACAGAAGTATTAGCACGGCTGCGCTCTCAGAAGGATGTTAGGAAGGCTCTTCCCATGCTGCTGCTTGCTTCTGGAGGAAGCCGGTTATCTCTGGGTCTCTGCACTAAAACCAAAGGCCAGTGGGTGTCATCATTTAGTATCCCCAAGATATTAATGTAGTTTTTAAGCTAAATAATATAGCATATTATACGAATATGGAAATTAAACTGGGGTAGGCATGTAGAATATGAATGTTGAACCCCACTGTGAAAGATTCACGCTAAAGGCAGTGTTACATTTAAAAATAATATGAAGAATACAATCTTATGTCTCTGTACTGTGGAAAAACATTATGCCTCCCTCAGTTACACAAAATATTTTACCAGAATGATGGCTTTTGTTTCCTTTGTATCCCATCAGTAGCGGGTCACCTTAATTTGTAATATTTCCTCAACAGGGACTCATTTCTATCTTCAAAAAACAATTTAATTAGCCCTCGTGAGTAGATGCCATTTCTTCTACCTTAATGGCCAAACGATATAGATCTAGTCAGAATATCTCTATAGAATATCTCTCAGAATATCTCGACATGGTCTCTCTCACATCACAGGTTGCTCTTTTGTTTCCCTCGAAGCAAATACTTTCTGGGGAAAGTATCCTTTTTGCTTCAACTCAGAACCTTGATCTTGTCAGTCTCCAAAGACTAAAAACTCCAGTTCTTCAGACTTTTCTGTTACTAGATTTTGCTTCTGCGGGAAGCTCTGGACCCTCCTCTGCTGGAGGCTCCTCGCCTCCCGGCCCACTCTCAACCTCCACCTTCCGCCCTGTGCGGAACGTCCTGGCACCTTTCCTGGAAGGTGTTCTTTATCTTCCCAGGCTTTCAAAGGTTTTTATCTTTCAATATGATGGTGCAGGGAAAAAAAGCTTCTCTAAACCTCCTCACTTAGCTTTTGGCTCCTAAATAGCCTCTACACCACAATGATGTTGTGATTCCAGAGAAGCCAAGGGATTTTCCCATGTGTATTTCGTTTTGGTAGAACTGCACATTAAGACAGATGGCTTCTGGGAATAACTCGCTACCAAGTTGTATTTCAAGGAAAATATCTAGTACATTTAGCTTCAAAGAGAATATAATAAATGACTTTATTTAGAAATTAGAAGACCTATAAATTGGATACTAGAATCTCCAAAATTCAATATGAATTGACCCACGCACATTGTTCAATCAGGTGGTAACCAAATTTCCTTTTCCTTAGTTCTGTTGAAACAGAACCATAAAATAGTTGTGGCATTACTCATTCAGTATGGGAAGGAAGTTGACACTTCATTTACCTTTTATCTCTGTTCCAAAACACAAAAGCAAATTCAGGATGATCGTTAGAAGTTTAAATTTTGTTTACCTTTTCCTAATCCTTTCTTTCAGATTTGCTTGGAACTGTGGAAGAAATCCTTGCCAGCCTTCCCAAAGATATTAATGTTTGGGGGATGAAAGATTCTGTTCCACAAGGTGTAATTTCACTTACTCAAAAACTGAGAACATCATCTGATGAGCCTGTACCACGCAGCCACCATGCTGTCTCCAGCCTCAAGTCCACTTCTCTTTATATTTTTACCTCTGGAACAACAGGTATGTTCCAACTTCTTTTAAGGCATAAAGGGGATGCAACATACTTTATGTTGATAGTGACTGAAACATCTCAGAAAGCATATAAGCGAGAAGATTTAAATTCTCAGATCCTAGAACTTCCAAACATGAATGAAAGAATTAATTACTTCGACTTTAAAAAGGCAATCACTTTGACTTTGGCAGATCACTGTGTTCCTTAATCTTTCTTATTTGATAAGGTTTTCTTAAAGTTTGGAAGGACAAAAGGCTCTGGAATGTCTGAAGACCTTGATCCAACCTGGCCTCCCAGCCTCTTTGCTCCATGTCTGGTATTTGGGCAGCTTCTTGGGCAATATCTTTGCCAGCTTTTCTGATCCTCAGATACTCATCTCTAAAAGGAAGAGATTAATTTAAATAGTTACTAAATAGCCTGTATTCAGAAACTTTAAAACCTGTTACTCTACTTGAAAACAGTTCTCTCTATTCCTATGTAAAATATTGTATCCTAAGCATAGTCTACTTATAGCTGCAATTTAAGTACAGGTGGCCACTTCTCTTGATTTTCCTAGAGTAACTGGATCATGAGACCAAAGGAAGTGTCCAAAGCATTGCAGGTTTGGGAGCAGATACAAAATAAATCAAGTAACTAAATTTTCTTTTTTGTTTTGTTTTGGTAAACAACAAAAATCATAAGGAAGGATAATGAAACTTCTTATGAATTCAAAAGAAATGTTTAATTTCATTATCTTTTAAGGTAAATTGAATGATATTAGTGGCAGGCTAAGTGGGCTTTCATAAGCCTTTATTAAGGTCCATGGGAATTATCCCTCAGGCTGTCATCTGTGGTTATGGATGGGTTAGATTAAAAATGAATAAACAAACAAACACACCGGACAAAGGGAGAATTTATTTACCTAACTCTGATATGGACCATGTTATAGTCTGTGTCTAGATGTTCCCCCAAAGCCTCATGTGATCTACAGTGTGTGATTATACCACTAATTGGTTTGACATAGTTCTGCTGGGGTCAAGGATGTGATACTAGGATTAAGGGTTAAGGGTAGGGGCAGTACCCACCCTGAGGTGGGTAGCCTGGATAAAATGTAAGACAGAAAGAGGCTCGTCTAACTCCCCCTTCCCCACCACAACCTTGCCTTCCTTGCTCTCTTCTGCCTGTCTGCCATGCCACCCTGCCTTGGACCCAGCCGACTGTAGACTGAAACCTCTAGAAACTAAGCTAAATAAACCTTTCCTCCCTTAATTTTGGGTGTCAGGTATTTTGTCTCAGTAATGAGAGAAAAGTAATTAAGACAGACCATTAATTCATTGCTATCAGTAACTGTGTGTGTTGGGATTTGGGTCAATGGGATGACGAACGAACTGACTATGTAATAACTGCTTGGGGAGTGCAAGTTTTTACTAAACTCAAGGTGACAGTGTGCAGCTGGATTTCAAAAAACTTACAAGAGGCCTAAAGTAGATACTGAGATAGTAACTATAGTAAACAAATTCATGACACTCACTTCTTTTTCAAAAATGTAGCTACGCTTAGATACCGAAAAGAAAGTGCGTATTTTGTCCAGACCATTTTCTCAAGCCCTTTACCAGATACTTCCTACTCTTTCCATCTGACCAGTTATTTTGCTGTTCTGGGTTCACTGTTTACTGTCACTTTGGGTATTTCCTTCAGCACTTTTCTTTTTTTACTCTTCTAATTTCTAAACTGGTTTACTTTTTGTCAGTACACTACTTTCACTGGGTGTCTGATAAAGACTATAAAGACTATTTTTAAGTCCTCACATGTCTCAAAATGTCTTTTTTCTATCCTTACATATGAATGACAGTTTATAGAATGGTACGTTAGAAACTTTTGTGTGGGATTTTGAAGGCATGCTCTATTATCTTTAGGCTTCCACTATAGATACTGAGAAGATGTTTTACTTTCTCATTTCTTATCCTTTATGCAATCTGGATTCCTTCCCTGACTTTTTGAGGTTTTAGAATCTTTTATGAGTCTTCAGTAATTACGAAACTATAATGCCTTGTACTGAGATTGGTTTTATTTTCACATTTATCTGGGAAATTTGTAACCTTTTCAGTCTACTCATGTCATACAGTAGTAGGTATTTGTTAAATTAAATTTTTTTCTACATTTCTTTCTCTTTCCTTCTTTAGTTCATTCCCTATGACATTTGCTTGTTTGTTCACTTTTTATTTTTCTTAGTGTATGTTTACAATATATAATAAATACATTCACAATGGGGAATCAATGCATACATGTATCACCCCTTGTTTCTTTTTCCCTCCTCTGTCTTCCTTTCCCTCCCACTCCTGCCCATCCCCAGGAGCCCTTCCCATCTCCACTTTGGCACTGTAATATTTTTAAAGATAAACTCTTTGGGATGAGTGTGTAATTTCCTAATCTTTTCTATTTTTCATCTCTTGTCTTTCAAATTCTCTGGGTAATCTCCTCGATCATTAATTGTGTCATATCTTTCAGAATATTAATTATAATAGCTTTTGTGACAATTTCTCCACTCTATTTTCTCCAACATACTTTTTATCTTTTGATTTAATTCAGTCTCTATCTTTTATGCTAGAGAATTTTTTTCTCAAAGATCTGATAAACTTTGTTTACATTTAAAGGTGCAAACAATAAACACAACACAAACAAAAGTGTAACTAGAAACTCTGTGCACCTGAGTGGGACTTATGTACTAGTTGCTTTCATTGTCTAGAACATTTTGTTGTGTGACCCCTATCAGTGCCTTTCATTTTTTACTTGACAGCTATTCAGATTCCTTAGACAAGAATCTTGAACAGTAAAACAAATCAAGTGTTAAAAAGGGAACTCGGGCTGTATATCGACTTTATTTTATACTCTTGTTTTTACAACCTTTGTTCTTCCTGATGTTCCCAGAAATTTATTTTTTTTTCCAGAGAATAAATGTCAGGTCTTCTACCAGGGGTGAGAAAACAACCCAAGGGTACAACTGTTTCTTAATCAGAACTTCCCAAGAAGCACCCTGTTTGTAGTTCCATATTATCTTCTATGTTTTGAGGTTCCCGGTGACCACATTTCTGAGCCTATTCCTGGGGGTGCAAATCAGCTTTCTTCAAGGCTTCACCTGAAGTTTCAGCTTCTTGAGTTGGCTGTATAGCTCACTGTACTCCTTCACCTCCTTTAATGAACTTTGTTACTGTCATCTGCAGTCTCACCCTTTCTGTCCTGAGGGTCTGTGACTGTCCCATTTGCCAACATCCAGACGAGGCATTACTAGTTAGACTTGTTTGGGGTGTGTCAACAATCTCTAGGAGAGGGTGTCCATGCCTGGAAAGAGCAGCCGCACACTCAACCACTCCTACAATGGGAGGAGGAAAATGAGGTCTCTCTGCCTGTTGTGATGTTCCAGGAACCATTGATGTCATCACCTAAAGATTTCCTTTTGTTTTAACTTCTTCTTTTTATGGATTTCTTTTTTCAATATTACACCCCAATTTAAAAATAATTCTTAAAATTGCCTCAGTTGGATTTCCCTAAGCATAATCGATCTTCCTTACCTTCTTCCTAATCCCCAATTCACTGGACATGTCTGTGGTTTCACCTTTCTTCCTGTCCCCATCCCCATAATCTACTCATGTAAAGGAACATTTGAAGTGCTCCGATGTTGGGAAATCATAAAACATTAAAAGAGTCAAGAACTGTAGAGATCATCTAAGGCAGTATTTCTCAAGTAAATTTCTTCAAAGGAATGAAATAAAAATTGAAAAAATGCTTTATGGCCATATAAATTTTAGAAAGCTCATTGATAGAAATAACAAGGCTTCTGTACTTTTTTGACTTGTTGAGATTTTCAATGTGTTAATATGCTTTCTAAATCTTTAAGTGATAAAAATACACTTTTATCAAACACAATTTATTCTTCTGTTTCTTTTCTTTCAAACCCTAAACCCCATTGTGTTTCATCACTTTTATTTATTGGCTAAGCTCACATCTGTTGTTTGCTTTATAAAAAAAAAAAATCTACCAAGTACCTTGTATTACTTATAGCACACCAAGATTACTATTACTAAAGGTAACCAAATCAGAAAGGCAAACCTGTCTAGTAAGTTTATTGAAGTGCTCTGAAGGGTTGAGATGAGCACATAGGCGATTTAACAGATACAGCATCCCTCTTTTCTTGATAAGCCTCCAAATGAAAAGTTTTTAATTAAAAGTTGGGTGGGTGCCACAAGGTCAGGGGACACTGTGTAGAGTCAGGCATGTGATAAAGAACCGCGGGAGGGAACTGCTCTGTAGCAGAAAAGGTGTTTCTTCTCTGGATGAAGAAGAGAAAAGCACAGCACTCTCAACAGGCAAGGCTAGAACAAGTCTCATTTAATATCTTTGCATATGAATTTGAGGAAGAAAGTTGGAGATATTATCTCCACACACAGGTGACAATAAACTCAGGTTGTGAAATTCCCAACTATTGGGAGTAGCTATGGAGACTTTTTTTTTTAGAGTACTAATAAATGAATTTTAGTTAGGGTAATGGACAAGATAATGCCAACTTACATATGAGGTCAAGGATGGTCCATTTAATGGAAATAGGGCACAAAGCCTGTCAGGAAATATCAGAGCAGGTACAGAAAAGACTCTCCTTCAAAGAGTGTCTAGAAGTCACTGTAGATTGTGATCCATAGCTTACTGTGCTACTATGATCAAAAACCCTTTGCATCCATCAGTAAACATGTTGAACACAGCAAGAAAATGATGTCTTACTAGGATGCCAGCAAAACTGTGGCCCAATTAATGGTAAAGTAGAAAGAGAGCTGTTTACAGCGCAAATGGCCAGTAAGTACGTGAAAAAAATGTTCAACATCTCTGGCCATTAGAGAAATGCAAATTATGGATTAAAAAAAAAGAAAGAAAATGTGGTGGTTTTTTTTGATACAATGGAGTACTACTCTGCCATAAAGAATGATAAGCTTGAGATATTTCTAGGTAAATGGATGCATCTTGAGATCATACTCTTAAGTGAAATAAATAGGACACACATGTTTAAATACTGCATTGTTTCTCTGGTGTGAGCAACTGAAAGTGTAAATAAAGACTAAAATGTATTATATTTGGAAAGGGAAGAAAATGTCCAAATAGGAAAGGGAACAAGGGAGGGGGAAGGCGAAAGGAACAGAGGGACAAGAGAAATAAGAAATGCAAGGAAAAAATGGAAACAAAGTTTTTGTAAATAAGGAGGGAGCCGAGGGTGAAGGGAGTGGAGGGGAACAGGAAAAAAAGAAGGAACAAGATTATACCATGTATAGGTACAAATCCCCTATGATGAATGTTATCACTGTATACATTTAAAAGACACCATTAAAATAAAATTTAAAAAAAAGAAATGCAAATTAAAACAACACTGAGCTTCCATCTTACTTCAGAAAGAATGGTTATCATCAAGAAATCAAATAAGAACAAATGGCGGTGAGGCTACAGGGAAAAAGGAATCCTTCTATATTGCTGGTAGGAGTGCAAACTAATACAACCATTATGGAAATCAGTATGGAGAGTCCTAAAAAAACTAAAAACTAGAAATACCATTCAACCTGGCTATTCTCCTTCTAGGTATCTTTCTGAAAGAATTAAAATATCATATTACAGGGATACATGCACACCCAAGTTTATAGCAGCACAATTTATAATACCTAAATCTTCAAAACAGCCTATATGTCCATCACCAGATAGATGGCTAAAGAAAATGTGGTATTTATAAACAATGGAACACTACTCTGTAATAAAAAAAGATAAACTGGAGTCATATATAAGAAAATGGATGATCCTTGAGACCATAATATTAGGTGAAATAAGACACACAAGCTTAAATAGCACGTGGTTTCTCTTATATGAGAAACTCAAAATATAAATAAAGAGCAAAATAAAATATACATAATAGGAAAAAGGGAGGATCTTTTTTCAAACGTGAAGGACACCAAGAGATAGAGGGAGGTAGGAGGTAAAGGAGGGGAAGGGGATGAAGAAAGAATTAAGATGTGTTATGTACTGTATCAACTCCCCATGATGAATGTAATCATTATGTACTGCAAATACGTACTAATAAAAATACAAAATTGAGGGAAAAAACAGATGAGGCCTGTAAGAGCAAAATCAGAGTTCATTTTTATGGAATACATAAAGTTTATTATCTGAGTTAGATATATGCTGGCAGATCGACATAACTACAAGTATGTGGGTCAAAATCAGTTGGAATTTTGGGGGTGTGTGCCAATCAGATAAATGAAAAATAGAAAGGAAATCCAGCAAGAAGTATCAGCAACAAGGAATTACATAGGGCCAGGGCATAATCAGAGTAGCATGTAGTAAGCAGTAAAGAATTTTGGCTATAGAATTGAGATGCTAGATGTGGGAATATTTTTTAATGTAGGACTCTAATCCTACACAAGCAGACAACAGTGAGGAAGTATCCAAGTCTGAGAAACACATTTTAAGCCTTAGCTCTTAATTTCTAGAATTGAGAAGTCAAGTGAAATCAGGTATATCAAATTCACAAGCACCACTGACATTAGTAACTCCTCTTTTACAGATTGCTAAATTGGACCGTATCAGTATGTGGGGTATAGAAAAATGTAACACACCTCAGTGGTCTGTGATTCGTTATTACTTATTTTTCCATTTGTTTGCTTTCTATGACTTCTCTGACACTGGTCTCTGCTTGCCCCTAGGAAATGTAATGATCCTTTGTCACCATAGCATTTTATAAGCCAAAACAACTTTATTAATGAGATACATTTATTTTTGGGGTTCTTGAGATTAAATGCTGGGACTTATGCTTATGAATGCTAAGTGGGCAACATACCACTGAGCTCCACTCCACCCCCAATACGGGCTCTGCATGGAGACATTCTAAACATGCTAAGGCCCTTTGAATTGCTAGGTGGGCTATGATTATAATACAATTAAATCTTGCAATGTATTTAAAGAGATGATACTTACCAGAATAGACAAGCTGTGTTCCATGATAAGGTAAGGTGAAACAAATAAAATTGCTAATATTAATCCATAATCAAAGCAGTGCCATATGCAATAACCTATTAAATTACATATTAACCTGGTGAATTTATTGTGCTGACATTATAAATGCAGAAGGGTCTATAACAATATGAAAAATATATGTCCTACAAATGTCAAGTAACAAAAGCAGTATACAAACTTTTTATACACAAGATGTGGATATAAATTTCATAAGAAACTTATTGTATTGGAAAACTGGAAGGAAAAAGAAAAATTACATTTGACTTATGAATGCATTGAACAGTTTCAACATTATATGTCATGTAATCTGGTATCCCACAATGATCACCTTCTAGGACGTGGTAAAAATGACAGATGAAGGGCTCCTGCTTGGAGCTCAAACTGCTCTAGAAAACTACTTCAAATATAATATAGACTGGTATTGTAATTTGCTTCATTTAAGGTATACTATTTCAGATTTTGGCCTTTTTCTCATTCTTGTAACATGTATGGCTCTTTGAAAATGACACTATCTCAAACTATATAATTTTGTAATAGGGTCTTCCTGGATAGACCTAAATTCTAGAAATTAATTACAGCAGTAAATAATATTAATATGGTCCATTTTATAAAACATATAGCATAACTTTGTAGTACTTTGTCTCAGTTGTTTGTGTAGTTGATAGCAGTAAAGTTTTTCATTCAATTACATATATACATATATATGTACCCACGTACATGTACATATACACATGTATATAAATATATAGTCAACACAAAAATAACAACTCTGCTTTCAAGAAATAAGAAATAGTGAATATGAGGGATCTTGGAGCCTGGGAACCTGGATTCAAGTTACCCTGAATGATGTATTTCCCTGTGGATGAGGTTATATTAACTTTTATAGCCACAAAACAAAGAAGGTCATAAATCAACACGTTCAACAAATACTTTGGTGAGGGCCTTAGGTAGGCAACATACAATACAGCAGGCAAATATTTTCTATAGTTACAGATGTTATTTTGTAATGCTCCTAGCTATAGAGTTTATGAGAGCTAGAGATTAGGTAAGCCTAACCATATAGTCTGAGAGGTTTTCCTAATACCCAGGAGAATGCTAGGTCAGATACAAAGCTTAAAAGTAAGTGGCTATTTTTTCTAAAGAGTCCAAGGTATTGCAAGATAATTTTGGCTTTCTATTTGCAACATTCAGTCTGTCCATAATCATGATGTCCTACTTGACCAATGTCAAATGATCTTTAGGTTTTTTACTGTAGTGACTTCTTCAGAGAACTTCTGTTTTTCACTGTGTGTGTGTGTGTGTGTGTGTGTGTGTGTGTGTGTGTGTACATACACACATACACATATATATCCTTTTCATTCCTTTTCTTGTCTTCCAGGTCTACCAAAAGCAGCTGTGATTAGTCAGCTGCAGATTTTAAAGGGTTCTGCTGGACTGTGGGCTTTTGGCTGTACTGCTGATGACATTGTTTATATAACCCTCCCTCTTTACCACAGCTCAGGAGCTCTCCTTGGAATTGGTGGATGTGTTGCTTTGGGTAAGTTTTGATTTTCTTTTTGATAAATTTTCAAAATAGCCTAATAATTAGACCTTGAGTTCACTAAGGTTTAAATGTACCCATAGAATTTAGAGTGAGTGCATGCACATTATAAAATTACAATGATAACATTTATCATAGGGGATTTGTACCTGTACATATCTTGTTGCTTCTTTTTTTCCCATTCCCCTCTCCTCACCCCCTCATCCCTCCCTATTTACAAAAACTTTGTTTCCATTTTTTCCTTCCATTTATTTCTCTTGTCCCTCTGTTCCTTTCCCCTTCCCCCTCCCTTGTTCCCTTTCCCATTTGGACATTGTCTTCCCTTTCCTAATATAATACATTTTAGTCTTTATTTACACTTTCAGTTTCTCACACCAGAGAAACCATGTGGTATTTAAACATGTGTGTCCGATTTATTTCACTTAAGAGTATGGTACAAATCCCCTATTATGAATGTTAACACTATGAACATCTAAAATGTACCATTAAAATAAAATTTAAAAAAAATTAATAGGCAAGGATTTCCTGGAAAAAAATAAATGAAATTACAATGTAGTATTTTTCGAAAGGATACATTTTCATGATAGAGTACATCACTGAAGTAGAAAGACCGAAGTCCCAGGAATCCAGCCATGCGGCTGGGTCTGGCTCTTAACTGGGCTGCTCTCTCCTTGTCATTGCTCATCCTGTAATGGTCCACCCCCAGATTTTTTAAATGGTGGTAGCCATGTTTCAAAGTGGTGAATGTATAAGCTCTTTAGGCCAAGTTTTAAAAATCACATATATTATTTCACTTGCACTCTATGGATCAAAACAAGTCATGAGTTCTCCCAGATTCAAGACTAGGGGGTTGGGGAATACACCCCTACCTCTTTAAAGGTGGAGGAGAAAATTCATGTTACAAAAAGGTAAACAAAGAGAAGGAGTTGTGAGATTAGTTCTGAAAACAGTCTGCCCAAGTATCCAGGAAGTCAGTTGGTAGAGCTTATGACTCTAGATTCCTTTCACAAACATGTAAGATTTTTTTAGAATGGGGTCAACATCCACCATGAATGAAGATGAAAGACATAAAAATTTCCTGTGGCATATATGCAATATGACAGACACTGTCAGAATTGGGTTGTTAGAGGTGAAATATGACAGCTGAGTAAGATCCTTTGGCCAGCTCCTCACAGGCACACCAAGTTTCGCAAGAGCCAAGGAAATCAGGCAACAAACCTATAATGTCTGCTTTTTAGTATAACGAAAAGAAAAGATGTGTTGGAGAGGGCAAGAGGGTACCCATATCACCCCTTCCCCAACTCCAAACAGCTCAGCATGAAGACAGATGGCTTCTGTGTGGGGAAGAGAGAGGGATTTAACCCAGGCGTTAGCCTTGAAACCCACTACCATACCCACCACAGTGAAGCCTGTCAGAGCCCCATGGATCCTAATGCCAGGCCAAAGCTCATCAGACAAGCCAGTGGAACCGTGTTTGGCCAGGTGGCCGACTGCCTCCACCATCCCTCCTCTAATCTCCAGAGGCAGCTGGGGAGCTAGACACTAAAGCATGAAGCTCAGTGTCAGGCCCACTGCAGTGAGACCTTGCAGCAGGTATAAAGCAAAGACCCAATATGCAGGTCAGGGCTCAGAGCCAGAGGCTTTAGATCTGCCCCTGGCATTGGGTAGAGGAGACCTGTATGCTCATAGGACAGAGTTAGTTTGTGTTGTGTGTTATTTCTGGAGTTGGAGTGGGTCTAGGGCATACTCTCACTTGGTGAGGCTGTGCAGGTCTCTGTGGTAGTGTGACGCTGGTGGGTCCCAGCTTATGTCAGCATTAGTAGTCAAGGGACAGTCTCCACTACCCATCCCCCGGCCTCAGGCAGAACAGGTATCACCAGGCCACTGCTGACAAATGGGCCGTAGAACTGCTCTGGCACCAGATGTAGACCTATATTCCCATGGGGCAGGTTCATGATCCACCCTCTATAACTTCTAGCTCTGGCATGGGTCTTGATGTGCTATTGAGACTGTGCAAGTTCTTGCAGCTATGAGACTCAGGCAAGCTCAGCTTAGCATCAACCCACATGGCCAGAGGAACTGGCTTCACTAACACTACCCCAACCTTGAGCAGTAGAGCATGGAGCAACACCCCCCATTGCTAGGCATAGGATAGTGTTATAAGTGCAGGACTTGGCCCTGAAACTTAGTGCTGGGCTGTTGAAACATAACACTGGGCAGATCCTAACTGCTCTCATCCCCAAGCAAGCCTGAAGACAGAGTACCTGGAACAGACCTGGCCTCACATTACTGAACTTCTATTCCAGCCACCATCACCTACGGCTGATTGCAGAGGTATTGGGTCATGAGTTCAGCTCAACAATAGGTAGCCCATGGCAGCACAGACATGGTCCTTCCTCAGTGCTGCACTGGTTTTGGTGGACTGTGGCCTCAGAGTACAGAGCAGGATGGTGGCATCGATGGCCACAGGCATGGCACAGGAGCCTGGGGTTGGCGCATCCCCAGTAATTCTGCCCAGAGAGAAGCAGAATCCTGCAGTGACTGACTTCTAGTGACTGGGCTTACCCTGGCCCCATGTAGAGGCTTGTGTGCATAGTCCACACGTCTAGTTATTCCCATGGTTTATTCTGAACAACACGTCAACTGTGAATTTGGGAAAAACCTGGGCTTGACTCACCCTCTAGTGCTGAAACAGTGACACCTATCAATAATAATTTCCTGGCAAAGCTGGACTTGAGAGCCATCCAGTGGTGAAATAGTGGAAGTGACTACAAGGTCAAAGAAAATGAGCAGTCTGCTTAGAATTTCTGGAAAGACAAGAGCAAACAAAGCCAAATTAGGAAGACTGGAAAAAATATCTAAGTCTTCAAACCCAGATGATGTCACATACCAACAAGGATGAAGAACTTTCAGGAAACCATGACTTCACCTAACAATTGAAGTCCGGTGCCAAAATCTGACCAATTACAATCAATAATCACTATGGGAGAACTTTCACAGAATTTAATATCATTTAATGAAACTTGCTGAACTTGAAGCAAATTTAGAAATACTTTAATTTTCTAACAAAAGAATTTAAAGAAATTAAAGCATTTTAAAAATTAGAAGTTTGAGCTAAAAAATATACTTGTAAATTTAAAAACCACCTAGAGTTCATCCATAGCAGAATGGATGAAAGAGAAGAAAGAATTAGTGATGCTGAAGACAGGCTACTTGAAAATACACAGAAGAGAAAAAGGTAAAAGAAGAATGAAGAGAGCCTACATGAAATTTGTAACAGTAACAAAAGACAAATATTCAGGTGACTGAAGTTTAAGAACTTGAACCAAAGGGGTAGAAAGCTTATGCAAGCAGATAATAATAGAAAACTACACAAACCTAGAGAAGGTAGATAGGCAAATATAGTAAAGCTAAAGGTAAATGGAAACCAGGTCTACTTCAAGGCAATTTATAATCAAGCCTTAGAGATTAAAGAGAAGATACTCAAGGCTGCAGAGAAAAGAAAAAAGTATTTCAAGATATTTGAGATATCTCATACCTTGAGGTGTTGCAGATAATGGTGTCTGAATTCAATGGACAGCAGACTTCTCAGGAAAAACTCTTCAGGCTAGGAGAGATTGGCATGAGATTTTCACAGAACTCAAGGAAAAACTGCCATCCAGGAATATTGTACCCAGCAAAGCTATTCTTTGGAAATGCAAAACGATAAAGACATTCCCAGACAAACAAAAACTAAAAGAATATATCTTAAAACATACCTGTTCTACAAAAAATGCTCACAGAGCTCTTCAGACTAAAAGCAAGAAATATTACTGAGTAAGAAGAAAACATGGGAAGCTATAAAACTCATCAGTGACAATAAATAAAGAAATGAATTCAGAATACTTTAATATTATAACCATGGTACAAAAGCTATCCATATCTTTAGCATGAAGACTAAAAACCAAAACGATTGAAGATAATAAAAATATATTATGCTATGGGCAATGCAAAAATATATAAGTGGAGTATCAAAAAATATACAATGTAGGGAAGAATGGAATACAAGTGGAGAATTTTCTTAGTATATTTTCTCTCATTTTATTTATTTCTCTTCTTATATTTATGATCATGTTACCTTGCTGCATTTGAAAATACTTTGTTATCATCAAAAGATTTTTTTTATAATTTTCATGGTAACCACAAGGCAAAAATATATAACAGAAAATCCAAAATAATAAGAAACCAAAGCACACTAACACTTAATTACAAAAGTAGACCACTTAATTACAAAAGTAGACCATAAAAGCTTGAGGAAAAAAAGTATAATAAAGCTAGGAAACAAGTTAGAAAATGCTGTAGTAAAACTATACCTATGGATAATTACCTTGAATATAACTGGATTAAATTCTCCAGTTAAAAAACATACAGTGACTGAATGGATAAATAAATAGGACCCCACTATACATTGCTTACAAAAATGTCACTTCACCTCTAAGGACATGCACAGACCAAAATGAAGGAATCGAAAAAGATATTCCATGGAATTGGAATCGAAAAGAGTAGCCACACTTACATTAAATATAGGTTTTTAAATCAAAAGCCATAAAAAAGTAACAAGGAAGGTCATTATATAATGATGAAGAGGTCAACCCAGCAAGATGAAATAATTGTAAGTGTATATATATATATATATATATATATATATATATATATATACCCAATAATATAAAGCAAGTTTTAATAGATCCAAAGGGATAGATAGATTCCAATGCAATAATAGTTGTGGACTTTAATATTCTACTTCCAGCAATGGACAACAATACAGACAAAAATTTGATACAGACACAGCAGATGCATAGACCAATGGAATGGAATAGAGAGCTTACAAGTAAACCTACAAGTAAACCCACAAGCCTACAAGTAAACAAACAGAATAATAAAACAGTATAGAGAGCCAATAAGTCAACCCACACATTTACACATCTTTGACAAAGTTGCTAAGAACACACTGTGGAGAAAGACCAGTGGGAACAGCACTGGAAAAATTGGATATTCATATGCAAAAGAATGGAATTAGATTCTTACCCCTTTCCAGTTATAAAAATCAATTCAAAGTGGACTGAAGGCTTAAAAGTAAGGCCTGAACTACAAAACTAGTAGAAGAAAGCATAGGAAAAATGCCTTGGGACATTGGAATGGGGAGAGTTTTGGAAAAAGACCTCAAATGCATGGGAAATAAAAGCAAAATAGGCAAATAGAACTACATCAAGCTACAAAGCTTCTGTACTGCAAAGGAAGCAATCAATAGAATGAATGACAACCCGCAGAATGGGAGAAGATGTTTGCAAACTATACATCTAAAAAGGGGTTGACATCTAGAACACACAAAGAACTTCCAATACTCAGTAGCAACAAAATAAATAACATGATTAAAAACGGGCAATAGACCTCAATACATATTTCTCAAAACATGGCATACTATTGGCCAACAGGTGTGTGAAGAAATGTTTAGTATCAATCATCAGGGAACTGTAATTTACATCCATAAGGAGATATCATGTCAACCAAGTAAGACTGGCGATTATCAAAAAGACTACACATAACAAGTGCTGGCAAAGATGTGGACAGTGGGAACCCTTGTGCACTGTTGAAGTTATAAATTAGTGCAGTCATTATGAAAACAGTATGCAAGTTCCTCAGAGAAATTAAAAAGTAAAACCATCATATGATCCATTAATTCCACTCCTGAGAATCTGTGTAAAGAAAATGAAATCAGTATGTTGAAGAGACATCTACATGTCCACGTTTTTGCAGTACTATGATAGCAAAGACGAACAACCTAAGTGTCCATCGAAAGATGAACACGTGAACAAAATGTGGTATGTATACAGAATGAGATTCTAATCAACCATTAAAGAGAGTGAAATGCTGTCGTTTACAACAGGAAGGACGGAGCTGAAGATCATTATATTAAGTAAGAAAAGCCAAACAAGAAAGACAAGTGCCATATGATCTCATTGATATGTGAATCCAAAGAAGTTGATCTCATACAAGTGGAGAGAAGAACAATGCCTATGAGAGGATGGGGAGAGTAAGAATGAGGAAGGGATGATGGCAGTTTGATAAATGTGTACTAATTGGCACCGAAGTAGGTATAAGAAATTATTGTGTGCTATTGCTCAGCAGGGTTACTATAAATAACGATGATGTACTGTACGTTTCAAGAAGCTAGAAGGAAGAATTTTGAAAAGTTTTTACCATAATGAAGTGATAAATGTCTGAAGAGACTGACTTGTTTGGCCTGATTTAGAGAACATACAGTGTGTGTATGTGCTGGAACATTACATGGCACCCTAAAAGATGAATGATTTTATATACTATTTAAAATGAATTTAATTAAAAAGAGATTCAGTAATGGTAGAGGATTAGATAGATATCCAAATGGAATAATACTAAGAATCCTAAAATAAATCCATGTATTTATGTTCAGTTTTTTTCCTGTTGTAAGTTTTTGATTGGCACATGGGATTCATATACTTTAATGTGATGCCACGTTATGTTTTGCTGCACGTGTGCACTGTGTGGTGTTTAAATCATTGTGAAGATGTTGAAAGTGATATTCAATGAATAAGAGTACTTTTTCACCAAAGGTATTAGAATAACTGCATATCCACAAACAGAAAATGAACACGGACATGTACCTCACACCATTTATGAAATTTAAATAAAAATTTATCAAAAGCCTAAATGTAAGAGGTAAATGAATAAAATTCTTAGAAGGAAATTAAAAAGTAAATATTAGTTACAGTGATTTAGATATTTCTTAAGTAGCTAAATCTCAAGTCACATATGTATTAAATTAGATTTCATCAAAATTTAAAATATTGTGCTTCAAAGGACACTATCAAAATGAAGAGAGCTCGCAGAATAGGACAAAATGTTCACAAATCATATTATCTAATACAGGTCTAATGTCCAGAATATCTAAAAAACTACTGATTGAAGTATTGATAAATGCTGTATCATAGATAAATCTAGAAAACATTGTACTAAGTGAAAGGAGCCTGATACAAAATATCACATGTATGGTTTCATGTACACTGAAATGTCTACCACAGACAAATTTATAATCAGAATGTACATTGATAGTTGCAAAGAGAGTGAGAAATTGGAATGACTACTAATGTGTGTGGGGTTTCTTTTGAGATGATGAAAATGTTTTACAATTATATAGTGGTGATGGTTATAACTGTACTAACATGCACTGACTTTTATACTGTAGGATGTGAAAATATATAGGGCTCTTTGTTTAAAAAAGTTAGATTGTTAAATTAGGTTTTATAGTCACTGAAGATCTTTTTGGTTGGTGCTGTCTTATTCACTTGCCTTATTAAATCTTGACCTCAAAATATATTGAGGCTGCTTTAAGCTTTTAAAAATAAACATTACATATATATTCAAGGTCAAAAGTAAGTGAATATCCTGTGTTTTCATTGAGGGAGGATGACCCACATCTGTGGTCATGCTCTGATACATCTAACTTCCTTATTTATTTTGCCTATTACTTTAATCTCACACATTGTGAAAAGCATATTTCCAGTGAAAGTACATAATTTCAACATGAATATTTTAAAGAGTTACTGGATTATAAAATCAATGTTTTCAAATGAGCTTGATATAAGTGACTGATAATGAATTATAAGAGTCTGGTAAGTGAGCAAAAAGTTTGGGACTGGGGATTTAGCTCAGTGGTTAGAGTGCTTGCCTTGCAAGCACAAGGCCCTGAGTTCAACCCCAGCACCAAACAAACACACACAAAAAAGTTTATAGACAGAGAAGCTCATTTGTATTTTATGTTAATTCTGCCCTTGAGGTTTTTCTCCAGTGCCTCTTTGCCTTCTCTGTTAGGCGCCACTTGTGTGCTAAAGAAGAAATTCTCAGCAAGTCAGTTTTGGAATGACTGCAAGAAGTATAATGTAACTGTGTTTCAGTATATTGGAGAACTCTGTCGCTACCTGTGCAAACAACCTAAGGTAAGCGTGACCATGATCAACAAATGAAAATGTTTCAGAAAGAATAAGGTGAGAGAGCAAAGGTAATTTTACTTCTCTGTTTATGCACCACATTCTTCCAGAACATAGTTTAGCTGAGATAGAAAGACACTTGCAATTCACTAAGATAAAATAAACATAAAAATCAGAAACACAAATAAAAGGAAAGCCATCCAGGAAAGTACTAATGTGTTTTGTATTGTCCCAGGATACAACATATCCGTAAACCAAGTTTAATTAGCTTAGGCTAGTTAAAATCTAATTAGTTTAGGCTAATTAAAATTATGTTAGATGCATGCCATGTTTACAGAAATCAGTTATTCCAAATTTAAAACAAATGGTCCTTGAAAATGCCATTCTTTAAAATAAAACTAATGACCTGAGTATACTTATTTATCTTTTGAATAAGTGATTTTATATTAGAACATATTTTTCTTTTGTTTTACTTTGAAAAGCTTTGGACTTGTTTCCTCACTGGGAGCAGTCATTTTCACATTCTTTTAATCAGCTGCAACCATCTGAGAAACTGACAAGCAGAGAGAGAGAGTTGCTAAAGTCTGAAATTTATCTTTATTGCTTTGCTTGCATTTTTGCCCTCAATGATATATATTTTTCTTCTTCTGGTTTTTTTTTTATAAAACTGTTATAAATAAGGAGGGGAAGAGGAGTTGAAGGGAGGGGAGGGAAAGGGGAAAAAGAAAACCAAGATATGTCATGGACAGGTACAAAATCCCTATGACGAATGTGATCATTATGTATATCTAAAATGTACCCACAAAATTTATTAAAAAAAAAAAAGAATGGCAGTTCAGGATGCCTCCACCAAGGGGGTCCGACAGCAGAGCCATCACCTTGGGGGCTTGCCCCTCTAGTCTGGGGTCGGGGAGGGTCTCTCGAGCCTCACCTCACCACTGTCACACCTGCTGGAGGCACAGAGTGAGCCGTGCTGTCCTTTCTCGTTTCCTCTGGTTAAAATATGGACAGATATTTCTTCCACTAATTACCCACAGCACAGCTGAGACTGGGCTAGGAGCATTAAAATAAGACTCTGTTAAAGAATATGAGATTACACAGAAGAGATGAGCACAGAAAAGAATGTGAAATGGGACAATATGATTTACAGAATGGTTTTATTCATTTCGAGCTTGGAGGTTACCATGGAGAGAATGCTATTCTCCCTCTTGACCACCCGCTTTGGGCAGAAACTATCCTTAGTCATTCTTTGTCAGGATTGTTTCAAATAACTACAGCTTCGATAGATGCATAGTAAATTGTGAACTTCTAGAGAAATTCCACTCTTTCCAGTATTGGAGATGAAACCTAATTTGCTTAGACTTCTCAATAATATCTCATTTGGATTAATATTCATCCAAAGTATGTTTTAAACTGGGAAATGATTATATAGTTTTGTGGACTAGAAATATCCATTAATTTTTTCTCTATTTAGTTTACTGGCCAGGTAGGGTAGGTTTTTCTTTTTCTTTTGGAAGTTTTGTTTTTGTTTTTTAGCTGTCTTGTTCTTTTAAACTATCTCTTCTGAGTCTTTTCACTCATTTAACTCATTGCCAGTTTTTGGTATCTGTTTGAATTCTTACTTCCTACAATAAAAGCTGTTAGTAGTTTTTTGTATTGGCTACAAACTTTTTCTCAGTGCTTTCCTGTTTTTTTTTCCCCTTTTGTTTGTTTGTTTGTTTTTTGAGACAAGGTTTTGCTATGTAGTTCAGGCTGGCCTTGAACTTGCAGTGATCCTCCTGCCTCAGCCTCCTGAGTGCTGGGATTACAGGTATGCACCACCACTCCCAGAACTTTGTATTTTCTTTAAAGGGAAGTATTTATTGCTGCTCTGTGAATTTGTATTGCAGTACTTTAGGAAAATATTATAGCTACAAAGAATTTAAAAGAACCAATAATTGAAAACAGAATTCTGTTTTCTAATTAATTTTAATTTCTAATTTTAATTCTTACTAAATGTTTTTGAATAAAAATGATGTTTACAAAAGTAATCTCTAAATGCTTACCTGAATCTAAATTGAAGAGTCAAAAGGGAACTAAATATAGCTTTGTCCATAGAAAATTAACAACTCTTTTTAAGCAGAAAAGTGTTGCATTATCTAATGTTTTGTTGATTTTACATAAAATGAGTAGAAGAAGGTCTTGGCACTAAAAATTAGAAAAAAGAAAATAATTGTTATGACATAATCTATTCAAAGAGTCCTTGCGTTTTGCTGTCCAATCTCCCTCTCAGTGACCTGGCCTTAGAGGGAGGGGGCAGCGTCTGCTACCCAAGTGGCTCAGCGGTGGGGTCAGGGAGGGCCAGAGAAGAAAAAAGTGCCGCGGTCCTCATCTTCAAAGAATTAGAAGTGAGTATCTCATAATCTATGTCCTGAAGCCTCGTGCACATTTGTTTAAAAGAAATATTTAAGTAAAAGCAATGAAAACCATATGTTTTCTAAATAAGTCCAGTTTTGTTGCCCATCTGGGGATAAGAGTATGCTCCGAAGGAGACTTATCTGCAGGCAAAAGTTCCAGCCCTGAGTTGAGTGTTTATACAGAGTGGCTTGAAAGCTCCCTAATGTTAGGTCTCCTTGTCTGGATGTATGTATGCACCCTCTTCCCCACCACTCAACCTCTTCTTCTCTTATGAAAACTCAAATTAGTAAGTTCCTTTGGAGAAAACATTGAAATGCCTCTTTCAGATGGCTGGCGGCAGCAGCAGCTTTAACAAAGTCAGAGGGACTGACCCCTTTTAGTCACGGGGCAGGGGGTGTCACTGTCCCCTTCCTGCGTCAGGCTGGCATCTCTCTCCCGTTTTCCCTATTCCAAAGTTTCCACATCACTGAAGCCCCAGCATATAATCCCTGATTGGATCTAGGTGTGTATTTTCTTACTCCTAATACGGCCTTCAATGTTCGTTAGTGAGGAGAGTGAGGGGACTCTGCACACCACTGATCTTCTGGGGAGATCTTTTTGCGGAGTTTATCTCACAAGTGCAATTGATACTCATACATATGCCACTCCTGCTGTCATTCCTTCCTTGAGAAGGACTATGAAGGTTTGGGTGTAAAGAGGTGCATAAAATGAATCAGACAGCCTTTATTATGTATCTTACATTCTGTGAGAAAAGATAAATGGGGGTGTGGGTGGGGAGAGAAAACAAGCCAGCAAAACATAGGACAAAAAGTAATTAGAGACAGTGACAAGTGTCAAGAGTAAAACAGGATGAGCCAGAGAATGATGGGCAGTAGGAGCAGAACGTGACTGACCAGAGTGAGTGGTCAGAGAACATTTTACTGAAATGGTGACTTGTAAACTAAGGACCTGATATGAAAAATGGAACCCAGGATGGGACAGCTGGGGGTTTGGGGTCACAAAAGAAGAAACTGAAGAGGACTGTGTCCCCAGGGGCACAGCCTAACGGAAGAGGAGTGTGGCTTGGCCCTCCATGGACAACATTTTGAAGGACTTGGATCTTTGTAGACATTGGAGGAGAAATTTGGATTATAGTCACTCAGAGCATTTGATAACAGATGAAGGAAGAACTGGAAAAATGATACCACTTTGAAATCTATTATAAAGAAAAGCCAACAAAACTCATTAGGTCAGGAATAGGGAGTGAAGGAGTAGTAGACTAAAGGATGAGTTCCAGGATTTTCATCTAAGCACTGAAGTAATTGGAAACTGTATGCTGTGAAGAAAGACTGAGATTTGAGGAATGCAAATTAAATTTCAGTTGAGCCAGTTAAACGGTATGTTAATTAGGATCCGGATGAAGAAGTAAAACAGACACTTGAATGTGGGAATCTGAAATACAAACCTTAGAGAAAACAGGGCCTAATTAACATAGCAAGGGTTACGCTAAGTACTAAGGTACATATGTATGACCAGCATTATCTTTCTCTGATCCTAGACCTGTAAGGAAAGCCTAATTATTATCAGAGTTGGGATTGTTAGGGAGGACAGAGTCCAGTGAGGACATGTGGATAAATCAAGAGTTTCATCAATGCACAGAGAGAATCTGCTCTTTGATGCATCCAGCTCATGGCTGGACACTATCTTGCTGAAGGGCTTCTGTATTTTACTCAGAACTTTTTGCTGCTGAGTTCTTATAATTATGGTGCAGGTAACCCTTTTTCTGGGTTTCCAGGGAAGATCAACTTCCCATCACACCTACACATCCCTTTCTTAGGTGACTTGGCACAATCATTGGGGGTGCCAAGACTTGCAAATTTTTGAAGCTTATCTTGATATTTTCCTCTCAGAAACAGCTGGAGCTTTCCCCCCTCACTGTCCTTACAAGAGCTGCAGAAGAGAAAGTCAGCACTTAGAGCAAGTATTCTGTAAATAGCAGCCCTCATAATACTCTGGAAAACCAGGAGTTTAAAGATAAACCCACTGTGTGGTCCTTTCTGTCTCTAACACTTGAAATCACAAAGGTCTTTGCTTTTTTTAATATGTATATTTTAATATACTATTTAAAAAATTTTATTTTAATGGTATCTTTTAAATGTACATAGTGATAACATTTGTCATAGAGGATTTGTACCCGTACATGATATATCTTGTTGCTTCTTTTTTTCCCGTTCCTCTCCCCTCCATTCTCCCCCTGCTCCCTCCTTATTTACAGAAGCTTTGTTTCCATTTTTTCCTTCTATTTCTTATTTCTCTTGTATCTCTGTTCCTTTTCCCCTCCCCCTCCTTGTTCCCCGTCCCATTTGAACACTTTCTTCCCTTTCCCAATATAATACATTTTAGTCTTTATTTACACTTTCAGTTTCTCATACCAGAGAAACAATGCAGTATTTAAACATGTGTGTCCGATTTATTTCACTTAAGAGTATGATCTCAAGATGCATCCATCTACCTCTAAATATCTCAACCTTATCATTCTTTATGGCAGCATAGTACTCCATCATATAAAAAAACACATTTTCTTTATCCATTCCTTGGTTGATGGGCTTTTGGGCTGTTTCTAAGATTTAGCTATTACAAACTGTGCCTCTATAAACATGGGTGTGCATATACCGCTGTGGTATGATACTTTTAATTCTTTGGGGATGATACCAAGAAGGGGAATAGTTAGCTCAAATGGAACTCTAGTCCTAGTTCCCTAAGGAATCTCCACACTGATTTCCATAGTGGTTGCACCAGTCTACACTCCTGCCAACAGTGGAGAAGTGTTCCTTTTACTCCATAGCCCCTCCAGCATTTGTTATTGGATGATTTGTTGATAATAGCCATTCTTTCTGGAGTGAGATGGAATCTCAGTGTTGTTTTAATTTGCATCTCTCAAAAAACCACTGATGGTGAACATTTTTTCATATGTTTATTTGCTGTTTCTACTTCTTCATCTGAAAAGTATCTATTCATTTCAGCTGCCCACTTTTGGATTGGGTCTTTAAATTTGGGGGCATCTGATTTTTTTGAGTTCTTTATATATTCCAGATGTTAGTCCTTTGTCAGAGGAATAACTGGCAAAAAAACAGAGTGAGCTCAAATAAACAACCTAATTGTGAACCTCAAGCTTCTAAAAAAAGAAGAGCATGTCAAACCCAAAGCTCGTAGGAGGGAGAACATTATAAATACCAGAGCCAAAATTAACACAATTGAAACTAAGAAAACAATACAAAGAATCAATGAATCAAAGAGTTGGTTCTTTGAAAAATTAAATTGACAAACCCTTAAGCAACCTTACCAAAAAAAGGAAAGAAATGACACATATCCATGCAATTAGGAATAAATGGGTGAAATCACAACAGATCCTGCAGAAATCCAGAAGATCATCAATACCTACTTTGAGAACCTGTATTCTAATAAGATCAGACACACAGCCGAAATAGACAAATTCCCAGATACATACGAATTACCAAAACTGGATCAAGAAGATATAAAAACTCCAAATAACCCATTATCAGCCACTGAAATTGAAGAAGTAATTAAAAACCTACCAACAAAGAAAAGCCCAGGTCCTGATGGAGTCACTGCTGAATTCTACAAGAAATTTAGAGAAGAATTAATGCCACTACTTCTCAAACTCTTTAACAAAATTGAAAGAGAAGCAACACTCCCAAATTCATTCGTGGAAGCAAGCATTACCCTGATACCAAAACCAGAGAAGGATCCAATGAATAAAGAGAACTACAGGCCAATCTCATTAATGAACACAGATGCAAAAATCCTCAATAAGATACTGGCAAACAGAATGCAATAAATCATCAAGAAGATTATACACTATGACCAAGTAGGATTCATCCCAGGGAAGCAGGGATGGTTCAACATACACAAATCAATAAATGTGATACACCGTATTAACAGAGCCAAAGACAAAAACCATATGATCATCTCAATAGATGCCAAAAAACTATTTCACAAGGTCCGACACCCATTCTATAATAAAAACCCTACAGAAAATTGGAATAGATGGTCTTTATCTCAATCTGATTAAAGCCATCTATGACACACCAACAGCCAATATCATACTAAATGGTCAAAAACTGAAAGTTTCACTCTAAAATCTGGAACAACACAAAGGTCTTTTCACACATTATTTATGTGGTAATGTGGTTCACTGAACTGATGACTGGGATCCCTGAACACTCCGCCTACCTGAGCTAGGTCGAGAGGGAACGTGACAAGACTGTTAAGGGCCCCTGGAGCACGTGCTGTCCTAACCTGGGAGTCCTGTCCCTCTAAATACTCACCAATCCATTTTTATGTTCAAGAGCCCCTTTCCTTTTCTCACATGAATTCTTTCTTGTTTCAAAACAAGAAATTACCCTGTTTTAAAACCTGTTTTTTGGTCCAGGATTCATTTCATGCTGTTTGCATTTAGCGATACTTAATCTTTATACCTGCTCTGTACTAACACTCAATTGACTCGCTGCCTATATTGTTTCAATGTATAATATTAAGTAGAAAAGAAAGCAAGAAGAAAACTGACTTTTGCATAGTTATTGCTGTTACATAGATGTGTTGGTGTGACATTTGTGTATTCAGAATTATCAGTAGGCTTTAGTAAAAAGAATTCTTATATAAATAGAATCAAGATGAAGGCTCATAACCCCTAATACACAATTTAGGAACGAGACCATACTTTTGTTCATAAAACAACTAGTAACCCAGAGATGCAGGCAAAAATGCTTTGCCCATTTGCTTTCCCTATCAATTTATGTTTCTTTTCTGTCTCGCCATCTATCAATATTCTGTTTCCTCAAGACTAAAGATGGATACACAATTTCTTGTATTTAAACAGAACCTCTGAAGTTTCACTTTTCTCCTACATGTAAAGAGACTGTTCAGTCTGAGTGTGTTGGAGAATTCTTAGATTCTGACTGAGCCCGTGTTCAGGGAGAGACTGTTTCTAGGAGGGCATTTTTGAGCTGGTAGGAGGTCACTTCTGTTCAACTCCTGCCTCACTGTACAGCAACTCATCAGATACTGCAAGGAAAATAGGTCCCAAAGAGACTCTAAAAACATCAGAGCCTTAGTTCAAGTTCCTGTGACTCCTTTGCTGGTTATCATCACATCAGTTTGATGCATGGTGCTGAAAACCAGAGAGAAATGTCTGCTGAATTCCAGGACCCTGAATCTTTGTGTTAAGAGCCCTGACCCAGTTAGAAAATTCTCTTTTAAGTTTTAAAAGGGATTTTTAAGTGACTGAAGATGCAATGAGCATTTTCTGTACATTGGAAAGTGGCCTACTCCATGTGTGTGAAAAAAATGTAAGCACTCAACAGTAAAACTGGGAAGGGTTCTGCATGCGTTTTTAGATTCATTAAAGACAAAACTCTGTGTTTTGATGGTTTCCTGCTACTGAAACCGCAAGGACAGACTGGGTAGAAATAGAGTAAGGCTTTCTCAAATATTTTAGAGATGCCTTCTTCCTTCTGCACACACACGGAGAATCCCTCGTACGCCCCTTCCCTGCAAGCACTGCTCTGGGCACTTAGGCACGGGGCACAGCAAAGGACAGAACGGGCATCAGTCCCCACTCTCATAGAGCTTTTATTTTATTCCCATTTGCTTCATGACCTCAGGCCTGAACTTCATTATCCTGATATTCTCATATGCCCAATGGAGATAATGCTTCCTATTTTACACGGTGACTGGTGGTTAAAATGAGAAAATACAATCACCTGGGTATGAAGGCTCAAACCTGTTCACTCCCTTCGCTTTTCCTGACATACTGCAAACATGGGTTTTGTTTCTGCACTGCACTGTCTGCAGTTGCCCCTTTTCTCAGCCTCTCTTCACTCTGGTTTCTGTTTTTGTTCATCTGTTTGCACGTGTCTCCTCTGTCTCAGCACCTTTGCCTCTGTACGCTACACGGCGTTTTGGTATGTGGATCCCTGTGTGTGTGTCTGTGTCTTCCTCTATGTGTGTTTCTGTGTCTAGTTTGTCTTTTTTATGTATTTTTTTCTGTTTGTCTTTGTCTTTCTGCATGTGTGTATGAGAGATAGTGACACAGAGTGACAGAGGGGGGGAGAGGGAGAGAGAGAGAGAGAGAGGGAGGGAGGGAGGTCTGTGTGCATGCATCTCCACATCAGCCTCGCTATCTGTGGGTCTCTGTCTCTGTGAAGGTGTCTCATTTTGCATATTTACATTAGCGTGAGCCTTTCTCTTGCTCTAAATTTCTGTTACAGTGTGGGTCTCTCTCTATATCTATGTGTGTGTCACTCTACGTCTAATATTTTTGTAGCTCTATTTCACACTGTCCCTTTCTCTGTTTTGTTAATATTTCTCTCTCACCTCCCTGCTTTCTCCCCCTACTCTTCTCATTCTCTGGCTCTCATTCTGTGCTCTGTCACTTTTTCTCTTGTTCTTTGTCTCTCTTTCTTTGTCTCTATCATTATCTCTTACTTTAACTCCATCTTTCCTGCTGTCTCTGTGTCCGGTGCACACTGTCTCTTTAGTCTCAGCCACTCCATGTCTTTCATTTGTGTATGTATATAAGCTTGTAGATGTCATGTTTATTCATGCACTTGTACTCTATATTTATGTATATTCTTCTCATTACATTCCCCACATTGCTTAGATAGTTAGTGGATATCTCGCAGCAACCTGATATTTTAGGAAGAATAAGAATAATAATAGGAATTTACTTTAAAGGAACCTTGGAGAAAGGGACTTACGGACAGAGATAGGAATGTTACCAAGATTTGTCTGTATTTTAAACGATGTCCCAGTAGTTTCACAGCATCTTAAAACCAACATCTATAAAACCAAATATAATTAGCAACTATCAGACCCCCTTTTCAATGTCTAGCTATTACGGGGTCACTTTTCAAGGCTCCTTTTGCCACTTCTGATGACTTTTGTTTTTGCTCACATTATTGTTCTTCTGACCCTGGTTTTCCATTTCTGTAACCATAATCTGAGTTCTTACCCTCATCTTCTATCTGAACCACTTCAGCTTGTGTCCTTGACCCGTCACCCTCCCAAGCCATTGTGCCAGTTGGTGTCAAGCTAATGTTCTCATATTGGTCTCTACTTAATGCCCTTTGCTGGCTTCCAGTCATTTTCCGGGGGTCGCCAGTAGAATTTTACAATGTAAATAGCTGGCTAGTTCTTTTTAAAAGGGTCAAATGATTGGAATTTTACCCACTTTACAGCATGTTCAATGAGCATGGGAAGCCATATCTTTGAACATTTTGATCAGGCTATTCACCTCACTCTAAAGATAAAACTAATGCCCAGCTCCTAGCAAGCAGAAGGCCCTGAGTTCGATCCCCAGTACAAAAAAAAAAAAAAAAAAAAAAACCCAAACAACTAATGCCCAGCTATTTCCAACAGATAAAGCCACTGTGAAGAACAATACATAAAATGAACACACAGGAACCTGGATAAGGAAGCCAAATGAACTAATATATTGTCCAATTAAGATTGTGCTTGTTTGACTGTTAAGAATTTTTTTCTATTTCTAATTTAGGCAGAGGTCAGCAAACCTTTCCAATTAAGCAGCAGGTTAGTATTTGGGGGTTGGCTGGATCATAGTATCTTTCTCATAACTACTTAATTCTGCCTATGCAGCTCACAAGTAGCTATAGATTATCTGCAAATACTTGGACACAGTTGTTTTCTAATAAAACTTTAGTCACAAACATAAGAAGTGGTTTAGATTGGCCTCCTGCAAGCTATGGTTTACCAGAGATTAATTTAGACTTTGTGATAATTGCTGTAAAATAAAATTTCTATTACTATACAAATTAGTTCTTTAAAAACTTTTTCTTGTCTCTGTCTTCTCTACCTCTCTCTCTCTCTCTCTCTCTCACACACACACACACACACACACACACACACACACACTCTCTCTCTCTCTCTCTCTCTCCTCCCTCCATTGTTCTTATCACTTAATGAAGCAGTTCTGGAAGTCCTCTTTTGTGTCTTCATAACGATTTACTTTAAAAAAAAAACACAGTGAATGCTGCTATAAAGTGCCGTCCAAGGGAAGTGGAAAGCTTCTATGGAAATTATGGTGTGTCTTTATCCACTCTATCAATCAAATCTGTCATGGTGTCACTTCTGGCTCATTCTCAAAGTAAAAAATGACCAATATAAGTGCACATTTTGAACTGATTCAGGACATTGAGGCAGCCATGGCAGTGCAACTAAAGACATTCATGAAAGAGGACTTCCAGAACGATTTCAGAAAGTAGCAAGAACAATGGGATAAGTGTGTTTGAAATGAGGAGGAGTATTTTGAGGATGATTAATGGCAATATGTCTTTTAATCAAACTTTAAAAAATTTAAATACT
Organism: Hystrix cristata; assembly: GCA_004026905.1. Lineage (NCBI taxonomy): Eukaryota > Metazoa > Chordata > Mammalia > Rodentia > Hystricidae > Hystrix > Hystrix cristata. The sequence goes on along the minus strand of PVJO010008123.1, from coordinate 4,387 downwards.
TACTGTATTCTTATACCATACATGTACTTTTAAAAAAATTTCTTCATTATGTTTTCTATGATGTGTACATATTTCAACATCAAAAGAAATGTACATTTTCTTTTCCCCTGGAAGACTATATAATAGGTCATTTGATTTTTTTTCTCATACTCCTCAAAGGCTAATCTTTATGGTTTTCTTTTAAATAGAATAAAGACATCTTGAGAGTTAAAGACATAAATTTGATATTTTGGGATAGAAATCCTGATCCAACTTTTGATCATTTGATTTTCTATATCAACGGAATCTTCTGGGATGACTATTTGTTCTTATTTAGCAAGTCTGCACTGCTAGAGTCCACACAAATTAAGGCCTTGGGAATTTGGTTTACATACTACCTTCATATTGGTATCTGGAGCGTACCAACACATTTCATAAATAATATTTGTTACAACTCATCTCTGACCTGAAAAGCATCTAAGAGTTGTGCCGTATAAAAGATTATTCTCTGTTCAAGCAAAATAAATCACAAGCATTGCAATGCTACTGTTTTATTCTTGTTGCAATGAAGTGTAAAATCCAGGCATAATTCCAAGTAAGAAATGTCTGACATGCCCATAGGAGGTGGGAACCGGGACACAACTGCACTGGATTGAGTGGTAGAAAAGAATCTTGTGTCTTGGAAGGAGCGTCTCTGATCTAGTCAGTTCTTTTCTCCATCTGCAGAATAGTTACCTGATGTAGGACTATGTAAATCAACAGGCAAGCATTTTATTTCAAATGATCCCACAATCTTGGCTATTTTTTCTACTGAATTTTTCTCCTTATCATAGTATTACTTTTACACTGTTAAATAATGAAATAGTACTCTCAGATTAAGAAATAGTCTATATTATCAAAGCTCAATCTATAGAAGTCAGCATGTTTCAATCTTTTAGGATATTTTTGCTTATTATTATCCTCCATATTTCACAATAAAATGTATGCTACTATTTCTTGACTTTTCAGGCTTTTTAGTTTCATTTTAAACTTATACATAAAAACATAAAATTGTGCATATTCAAGGGATTCCATGTAATGTTTTGTTACATGTGTACATTGTATAATGTTTAAAGCAGATTAAGCATATTTATCTTCTTAAACTTCTGTTATTTGGGGAGCTAAAGGTAGGGCTCAGTGGTAGAGCATTTCTTTAGCATGTGTGAGGCCCTGGGTTCAATCCCCTGTTTTAAAAAAGAAGTTATTTCCTTCTGGTGAAAACTTACAAAATCTTTTTTCTAGCTTGTTGAAATACACATTATTTTTACCTGTATCATTCTACTGTGCATTGGCACACAATGATTTTCCAGTTTTAATTATCATATACCTGGATTCCTACTCACATTTACATATATGATTCTTCTCTCTTTATGATACCAGTAATTATGATAGTTTTAAAATGTTATAACCAGTTTTTAAAGTTATAAAGAAATAAACATAAGTTTTATTTACAGCCAAGACATATAGGGTATGTATAATAGGGCTTTTTTCAGCTTTTTAAACCTTGTAAATAATAATTGCTATGTTTCAATTTTTTTTAAGCTTTCCCATGCCTGTCACTAATTTATTTCAAACTCTCTATAATAGCTGATATTTCTTTAATGCAATTTCACGATGCTTTAAAAAAATTTTAATGAATTTTACTTATTCTTTTCCCTTGAAGATCTACCCTATAATTATTTTTTTAGTCATCATTCTTTCAAATAGGAACATTTTGATTTCTACCACTATGAATTTGTTTTGTATGCTGAAAAAGCTGAATCTAAATAGACTTATACATATGCATTCTATCAGCCTTGCCTCTTTCACTCAGCACTATGAAATTCACCTCTATTTTCATGTGTACTTCTAGTTCATTCTCTTTGATTGCTTTAGAGTTGAAAAAGGCAGGAAAATGGTTCCTCAAAGATGTCCAGATCTTAACTCCTACAACATGTAAATGCAGTAAGGACAACGGCAACAGTGAGTATGCAGGTGCAATTACAGACCTTAAAACAGGGAGACTGTGTTAATGATGTAGGCTGGTCTCAAGAAGCTTTAAAGCAAGAAACATTGTCTGGCCGCAAAAAAGGAACCTGTATAGAGGAAAGTTGGAGATTTTTGAAGCAATACGTCATTGCTGGTTCTGATATATACAAGTCTGTGTGCAAAGACTGAAGAGAGGCCTGTAGGGCACAAGGGCCACTCCGATAGCCAGCAAAGCAAAGACATTTTAATCCTACAACCTCAGAAACCAGACTCTGCCAAGAACTTGAATGATTTTGAATTGTATACTTCCAAGATCTCCTGATAAGAGCCCAGACAAACCACACCTTCACTTCAGCTTTTTGAGTCCTGGATTCTACAAATCACCTGAGCTAGTGTGGACTTCTGACTTACAGAAATTGTGAGATACTAAGTTTGCATAGTTTGAAGCTTCTAAATTTAGGGTGATTCGTATGGTAGCAATAAATAACTAATTTAAGACTATTCTATTACTGTAATACATTTAAAAAATCAATCCTTCTATTTGCAGATTGGATTGTTTCCATCTGAGACTTAATATGATTAATGATGCTATATACATTCTTATATATGTCTTTTGGCAAATGTATATACACATTTCTCATGATAAGTAATCAAGAGGAGAGTTGGTATTATTATATTGTTTGCATATATTCAGTCTTAGACTCTATTGCCGAAGTGATAGTACTAATAACATACCAACTAAGTGGTATGTACTAATAACATACAGTCTTACAGCATATGGGGATACCAGTTGTCTTGCATTCTGGCCAACACTTGGTGGAAAATTCACAGGGGTAAAGAAGATATAGCTAATTTTGTAAGCATTTATTTCTATCTTGCGGCATTTTGACTTACATTTCTCTGCATATACTTATCGGATGCTTGGACATTATCTTTGAGGGCTACTTGCTCAACACTTTGTCATACAGTCAAGCAATAGCAGCAGCATGGTGCCCAACTGGCTTACCACACAGCCATAAAATTGATTGGTAAGAAAATAATGAGCTCAAATGAGTTTATACAGTTTATTACTCAGAGCACAGAGGTATCATAAGCTCCTGTTCACGTATTATGTCTACAACAGTCTCCTATCCCTACATGTCCAAAGAGAAAATGTACAAGTTGGTCCAGGGTAGATGCTATGTTTGTGGCATAGGTCAGTGACACAGCTGAGAAATACTGTCCTTAGAAAGTTCTCAGTCACTTAAGGGGCTTCTGGCAAACTTGCTCTTCCTTTACTTCCTTCTCTCAGAAGACGAAAGAAGCTTTATTATGGAATGTAAGTAAATTTTCTCTGTAACTTAAAGGCTATGTCGAGCTTCCAAGGTGCTACATAAACATCCCTGAAAAGATAATCTGACATAGATTAATCTGAAAAGATAGTCTGATACATAATTATTAACAATTCCATACAATTACAGCTACATGTTTGTACCTCAACATACATATACATGTTACATAAACATATATCAGACTTCATGTGTAAGATGTAATTTTAATAATACATATTGATATTTGTTTATACACATCCTTGAAAAGGTAGTTTACTATCTATCCGACAATATATATGTGTGTGTATACATATACACACATGATGAAACATACATTTATATATCATGAATTGTCTCCCAATATACTTTTTCCTATTTTTCTGTGTAGTATCTACTTTTTATTAGGTAGATTGATAGATAAATTAGAAAAAATGCAAACCATAACCCTTCAAATGTTTCTTTTTTAACACTATGTTTCCCTCAAAGCATTACTTTTGCTAAATTCCTTAGTTTTTATTATCTTATTTTTCTCATAGTTCAAGTCGTTTTTTTCTATTTTCCACAGTAATTTTTTCTCTTATCTATATTTAAAAATCATATTATTATCCAAACATTTAGGAGATTTTCTAGTTTTAATTAATTTCTAACTCAAGAGATTCCTGTTCTGATTTATAATTCTGAGTACCAGCGTTCCACAATCAGAGGAGAAGAGTTCAGGGAGCTCAGCATGCATTACGCAGACTTTCGCTAAACTCTTGTGTTTCCAATGGAGTCCTACACCCGAAATGCTTATCTGTCTGGCTGGACTTCTCCAGATAATAAGTCTCCATATTGGCCAATGTCTAGCAGACTCTCAGATGTATGGTCTGTTTTAAAATGTCTAGTAGAATACTTATTTCTTAAATTTTAAGCTTTCTTCCTTTCTTACTTTTTTTGATGCTTGCTTGAAAGTTTTGGGCTCATATGCTGGGTATTCACTTGCACATTTAGATTTCAAATTTATCCATTCTGCTTAGTCATACACTTGATATCTATTCACTTTTTAATCTCCCAAATTAGCTCTCACTCTTTGTTCTCGTGAGTTCATAGAC
>PVJO010008122.1:47816-77302 GCA_004026905.1 Hystrix cristata | reverse complement strand
TTTCTAATCCAAGAAATCATATCACTCCCACCTTCAGAGATGGCACACGTCTGTCCATTTTCCACTCTACATCAAACTCAATGCCTGACCCGAAGCTGCGACGACTCCCAGGTGACGGCAGAGTGGCCTCACTTACCCTCCTGCTTCCCTCCAGTCCAGACATCCCGTGCTCAGTGCTTCCTTTGGTGTGATCCTGTTCAGGTGTAACCAAGGTCACCCCGCTCCTGCATTTGGGCCACCCATGGGCCACCTGTGGCTCCCCTCTAGTCTCAGAATTTAACTCCGAGCCCTTCAGCAGAGCCCATGGGTGCTGCACACGCCAGACCCACCCTAAACTGCCAGTCTCCTCACCCTGGCCCCTCCCCATGCCTGGGACTCCCGGCCTCACGCCCTCTCAGACTACTACACCTGATGGACCTGACCTGGACAGTCCCTGTTGCCGTAGACTGGCTCTTCCTCTTCCTTCGGGTCTTGGGGCTAAACCACCTCTTCAGAGATGCTTTCCCTAGTACCCTGTCTACAGTACACCCCTTGACACACCCCTTTCCCACATTCTTCCCTGCACTATGATATCTATCCAGAAGCCTCCTGTGTCCTGTGGCAGACAGGTGTGTAGCTTTTTGGAGGGGACAGGCCACTTCTCACCCACCCTGTGTTTTAACCAATGTAAACCAACTGCAAGCAACTGCCAAGCTCAACTGTGAAATCCAGAAGTCCAGGGGTGAAAGGCGTTTCCTCCTGGAAGAAGCACTGCTCCTACACCCTGACCCGCTGGGCCCAGTGCCCCATGGAGGCGGCTGCCGAGGCAGTTGCTGCACCCTTGAGCTACCCTGGCATCGGTCTGGGGCTACAAAGACCATCTGTTCTTCAGCCTGATTTACTGCTGTAATGCCACCATCTACCCTCCTGCTCACCCTGTAATCACATGGGAAGTGGTCTGCAAACTGTCCTTGGGAGACTGGACACAACTCCTACCCACTGGGTTGGCCAGAAGCCCAGATGAGCACTAATGACATCCAAGGCTGATGGCCGCAGTGGCAGATTGGGCCAGACCCAGGCCGAGGATGTCAGGTGGGGACTGGAGATGGACTGAAGTGACACCAACTTCCCAGTATTCTCATTCCTCAATAAAAGGAGGGAGAGGATGCTAGCTTTTTGTTTGTACTGCTGGGGCTTTTTGTTTTCTATCTACAGAAAATCTCCATGCCTTGGCTCTTTTGTTTATTAAAAATCAGGGTCACATTCAGGAACCAGGACTGGAAGAAACACTAATTCAAGGATATTTGATTTGTTTGTTTTGTTTTGTTTTTAAAGACAGGGACTCACTATGTTATTCAGGCTCGTCTTGAACTCACTACATAGCCCAAGCAGGAGTCCAACTCATGGAAATCCTCCTGCCTCAGCCTCCCAAGTGCTGGGATTACAGGTGTGCACCACCACACCTGGCCAAGGATACTTGATCTAACCTAAGGTATCACAGTAGTTATTTGTGGCTGCATAACAAATTACCATCAAATCTAATGGTTTATAACCACACACAGTGAGGTTGGGGATTTAGCTCAACAGTAGAACACTTGCCTAGCTAGTGCAAGACCAAGTTCGATCCTCAGCACCACCCCTCTAAACACACACACACACACACACACACACACACACACACACATATTTATGACCATTACCTCAGAGTTCTGTGCTTAGGAGCCCAGGTGCGACCTTCTTGGCTGCTCGGCTCAAGGTCACTCAGGGCTGCAGTGGAGGTGTCCGCCGGGCTGTGGCACCTCTGAAGTCAGTGAGGAAGGGATTCAATTCCAGGATTCAAGTCCTCATAGCTGTTGAACCAACAGCCTCCGTTCCTTGCTGGCCGTGGACACAGCCTCTCTTCCTCCACTGTCATGGGGCCTCTCCACACCTCCTCAGAGTGCTCAGCCAGGAAGGCCTCAGGGAGAGATGACTCTGACATAGCCTATTGGCAAGTACTAGATCAGCCCACAGTCAAGGGGAGGGAGTCACATAAAGGACGGGTCACCACAGGAGGGAACAAGGATGACCAGGGTAACCAGCAGTGGGCCACAGTGAGCTTGCATCGGTGCTGGCGCCTGATGACTGTCTTAGAATAACGGGTTGGAAATGAAGAAGTAAAACAGCCCTCATGTATACACAGGACTACCTACCACTACCGTGGCTTTGGAGAGAACAAAGCAAATCCATCTTACCCTTGTCTCCCATTTCCTTCCCCTCACCACCACCCCCAAGCATTATGAGCACCACCCCCAACCAGTGCTCTTAGAAAGGTGGAGTGCAGTGGACTTGATTAATAAAAACTTAATTCTGTCATGTATGTCTCATTTCTTTCTCCAAAAATCCATCAAAATGACAGTGAATGAACATAAAATGGTTTCCACTTTGTGGGAGCCATTTGGCCTAGTCTGAGCAGTAGTATCTAAGAAGTCAACACACTTCTGGGGAATGTAAAGCCGGCCAAGGGAGCCCAGGCTTTAATGAGCAAGGGGAGGGAGCCCTACAGATCCAGGCAAGGGCTCAGGCCTGTGGGAAGGCAAGGTTAGCAGCGGACAGATTAGTTAAAAGGCAACAACAGTCAAGGCTGCTTAGCTTCCGGCCCTCTGTGCACAGGTGTGGCTGCTAGCTATCCCTCCACTAACCCAGGCAGATGTGATAAAGCAAAGGAAGTTAACTGAGATAGCAGATTTACCACCTCTACAGTTCAGCTAAAGTGACAATAAAGAAAGTTTTATAAGAGTCTTAATCAGAGTTGGAGTGTAGCTCAATGGCAGAGAATTGCCTAGCATGGGCAAGGCCCTGGGTTCAATTCCCACTACCCCCTGCGCACCAAAAGTCCCCCACATCCACACCCCAAAAGCCATACTCCACAAGGGCCAAGAGAATGAAAAAAAAAAAGTGAAACCGGGGTTGGGGATTTAGCTCAGTGGTGGAGCGCTTGCCTAGGAAGCGCAAGGCCCTGGGTTTGATCCCCAGCACCCCCTCAAAAATAAATAAAAGGATTCTATGATACACAAGGTTGTTCAACAATGTCCAAACTTGGAAATCAAGTAGAGTATAATTCCCAAGCAAAAGTTTTCACCGAAGACACTGACTGTAGAGTTGAGTCTTGCAGAGCTCCAAGAAACTTAGTATTAGCTGGCCACGGAAAGGCAGTAGTAAGCCAGGTGTGGTGGTGCACACCTGTAAACCCAGGATTGCAAGTTCTAGCCCAGCCTGGGCAACTTAGTGACTTAGTGAAGAAACTGAAAAGGGCTGGGATGTAGTATAGTGTGAAGGCCCTGTGTTCAATCCCAGTACCACCAAGAAAGGCACAAAAAAGAAAAAGGGAGGAATGAAGTGGAGAAATGAAAAGCAGAATGGTTATAAGTTTCTCGACAGAAAGTGGGACACCCAGGTCCTTGCCCAAGAACCACACAGTCTGGCCACCTCCTTCTTCCCAGCTGCAGAGTTGCATGGAGCTCCAGGCTGAGGAACCTGGGTCAAAGCAGTAGCTGGGGCAGACGCAGGGGAGAAAAGTGGGAGAAAACATGAAGTCAGTGGCCTGGACTCTTGAGCCTCAGGTCCCTCCTGCTCTCTGCCCCATGCCCAGTGGGAAAGTGGAGGATCCACATGCCTTACTGTGTTTTCTGTTGCCATAACAAAATACCCGAGACTGGAAAGTTTATAAAGAAGTTTATTTGGCTTATGGCTCTGAAGTTGGGGAATTGAAGAGCTGGAACCCCATCTTCCTGGCATCTGGCAGGGACATGGCAGAGGGCACTGCAGGGTGACAGTGTGAGTGCAACAGTTCAGGTCTCTCTTCCATTCCTTGTAGGGCCACAAATGCCACAGTGGAGACTCCACCCTCATGACCTCATCTGATCCTGACTGCTTGCCAAGGACCCTACCTCCAAATATACCACTGACATACAACACTCAAACTTTTGGAGGACACATGCAAGCCACAGCATTCTTCTCAAGAGTAACTGGCCATCTAAGCAGAGATGCCTGCACAGTGACACTGGGCCTCAGTAAAAGGGTCCTCTTACAGCAAGAACCAGCAGGTGAGCCCATGTGTGTCTTCCTCTGAAACGTGGAGACCCAGGATTGATGAGAGCTCTTCCTTTTGTCCTTCTGTGTTCCTTCCTAAGGGCCCCCTGCTGCCTCCTTTCTGACTGGGCATCCACACTCCAGAGCCTCATTTTCCAGCAACAGCCTGGCCCTGGCCAGAAGGTGACCTGGGAAGCTCCCAGGCCCAGTGCCAGACCAGTGGGATGGGTTCGGCTTGGCGAGTTCCCACCTCCGTCATTCTCAGAGCTATAGCCAGACACCCAGCAGCAGCAGATGGCCTTTGTTCATTTGCTGGTTGGCCTGATCTCATCAATGAGAATGAGACTGAGCCAGCCCAGTTCCTGTCCATGCCGCCCGTTCATAGCAAACTCGGCGCCACCACCAGGCTCAGGAGTGGCAGGCTTGCTTGCCACTCGGTCTTGCTTGGCATTTTGCACTTTGGTTCTGTTTCTCGCCTACGAACTCATTTATCTTGTTTTTGATCTCACCTTTTTGTTCTCCTTTTCCTTCCTCTTTCTCCTTTTCCTTCTTCTATTTTGTGTATCTTTATTGTATTTGGGCCAAGGAGGTTAATAAAATATTAATTCACCATGCCATTTTAGGGAACCATGTTTTGATTTCTAATAATTTTATTATATTAAAAAAAATCAGGGCTGCAGGTAGAAAACTTGTTTCAGAGAACTAGAGTTGGGACTAGAACATATTGTAGATCATCAAGGATATCCAGAGGGTGACGATGGACAAACTGAAGGGGCCAAGCACCAAAGAGATAACAATGGTTGCAAAGGATTTGAATTCATATCTCACCAAAGAAGATACACAAGTAGATAACAAGCACATAAAAAGATGCTTAACATCACTAATCATCAGGGAAATGCAAATCAAAACTATGAGATAATCCTTCACATCCATTAGGATCGCTTCTATTAAAAAAAAAAAACTACAAAACAGAAAATAGCAGTGATGTGGAAATACTTGTACCCTGTCGGTAGAAAAGTAAAATGCAAGACTTCCAGGAAGATGGCAGAGTGGAGAGAAGCAGAGTAAGAGCCTTTTTGAGATTTGTTGTCCAGACACTGGAATATAGCAATTTAGGGAAGAGAAGAAGGAGGGAAGCCTGTTCTCAGGACCCAGCAGGGAGCTGAAGCAAGAGTTGAAGCCCATGGGGAAAGCAAAAGGCGAGACCAGCCCAGAAGAAGGTGACGGAAGGATGGCGCTTTCTCCCAGAGCTCCGGCTCACAGCCCCAGGTTGCGACCCCGGGTCACAGCCCTGGGTCAAGGCCTGGGCTCACGGCCTTGGGTCACGGCCCAGCTCACAGCCCCAACTCATGGCCCCAGCTCTTGGCAGGAGTAAAGCAGTTTGAGCCTGCAGACGCACGGTGACTACTGGAGACCCCAGAGACTTCTACGGAAAGATACACAACGGAGCGGAGCAGTGGACACTGAGGACTGCAGTGGCTGGTCAAACAACTGAAGCTCACAGATTTCACTATGTTCTTCGCACACAAGAAAGTGAGCAGCACAGTCCTAGCTGTCCCTCTCCCGAAGCTGCTCAACAGACTCTGCAGCTTCTTCCCCGACCTAGGGAAGCCGGCGACAAAGAGCTGTCAGACAGGTGACTGGGCAAAAATAAGTTTGTGTGAATAAGTTTTAAACTCAGTAAATATGCAAGAAAGTCTACATTTCACTGCATAATGTGACAAGTTGGTATACTGGGCGTAAATCTTCTATTTCTTTCTTCTTCATTGTGGATGACCATTCTCTGAGGGGACTTTACACTCTAGACAAAGGACGCAGTTAAATAAGAATAATCAGAAAGAACTCTACCAAGAGTGCAGGTTGTTGCCTTGTTAGGAAAGCAGCTAAACAACTCTATGTGAGTTCCATTCCTTTTAGCTCACACAATTGGCTACTGAAGATATGGTTGACTACATGATGTATATGTGTGGCAAAGTATTGATATCCATATATCAGAGTTTCTTAAAAATTTGTTTTTCCAGTTTCCCATATGATTCATTGGTAAGTAATGTACAGACTTTAAAAAAAATAAAGTCTCTCTTTTTTGGGAAAAAAAATGAAACGTAAAATGCTACAGACACTGTGAAAAACACTATACCACTTCCTAAAAATTAAAACTAAATCACATTCTGAGAATATTCTTAAAGAAGTTGAAAGCAAGGTCTCAAAGAGATATCTGTATATTCATGCTCACAGCAGCACTGTTCACAATAGCTAAAACATGGAAGCTTCTCAAGTGTACACTGACAGAAGAATAAATAAGCAAAATCTGGGTTATTTATTTATTTATTTATGGAGTATTGCTCAGCCATAAAAAGGAAATTCTGAAATATGCTACAACATTCATGGACCCTGAAGACATTATGTCATTATGCTAAGTGACTAAGTGACATAAGTCAACTACATAAAGAAAAATACTGTAAGAGCCCATTTACATGAGATAGTTAAGAGTTATCAAATTTGTAGAGACAGAAAGTAGAAAGTTGTTGCCAGGGTCTAAGGGGAAGGGTGAATGGGGAGTCACTGCTATACACAGTTTCAGATTTACAAGCTGAAAAGAGTTCTGGAAATGGTTGGTGGTGATGACTGCACATTATGCATGTATTTAACACCACTGAATTGTACACCTAAAAGATGGTTAAAATGATGAAACTTGTTTTGCGTATTTTACCACAATAAAAACATTTTCAAAAAATGAGTCACTGGGACCATCTGAGTTAGAGTTACGCCCTGAGTTCAGGATGATGTTTGCAAGTTACAGATATCAGAGAGCTGGCCAGAGGAAAGCCGAATCAGATCATCCATGCTTGTCTCACACAAGCACAGACTACAGAAAAGTGGGCTTGTGACTGGTAGCAGAGCCCACCCAGAGTCACAGGGCCTGCACGCAGGGCATTTAAAATCGAGCCACGGCGTAGGCTGTGGGGAAAGGCATTTAGATCATGACTTTGGGTACTGACTCTTTTTTTCTTCTCTAAGAGGAGGCTGAGGCCTTGAAAGCATTCCACTAAGTGGAAAACACACAGACCTTTTGTGTAAGTTTGTCTAGAAAGACGTTATGAACCCCGATATCTAGAACAGCAGCAGCAGGCCTACGGCACGTGTGCTACAGCTGGCTGTTAACGCTGAAAGTTCTAAAAGGTGTGCCACCACCGATTCAGGACAGTACAGCAGGCACTGAGCTCTCGAGACCTGGTGAGGTCGCACCTCTGACAAGAGGTCCTACAGGGGTCTCTGGGTGACATAGGCAGTCCTGCTCTTCGCTTCAAAAATAATCCTGTATATTTGGCTAATTCTGTCCCGGTGGGGTCTCCCTACCTGTCAGGTTTTATATTTGAAACACTTTAAGAAAAAAAACTGAGGTCATAATAAAAGCAAAGAGAAATAATCAAGAACCTGGAGAGAAAGAGCTGTGCACGAAATCGGTGCATTACACTATTCAGTAATTTCATACGTAATCATTACAGGAATGTTGTGTTGCTTTTCAGCTTTTTATTTATTATCTTTTTTTGAGACAGGGTCTTTGCTATGTAGTTCAGGCTGGCCTTGAACTCACTATGTAGCCCAGGCTGACCTAGAACTCTCAGCAATTCTCCTGCCTTAGCCTCCCGAGTGCTGGGATTACAGGTGTGCACTGCCATTCCTGGTTTACTTTTCAGCTTGTAGACTACACCTTTAGACAAAGTACAGAAGATTTCACTTTAGTTATGCAAGAGAATGTAAATGTTACAAAAACAAAACCACCTCCGATGGTATGAAAGTGAAAAGGCAGACACCCTGAGTCAGAAATGGGGAAGGATAACAGGTGACAGGGCACTCACTGGTATGCTTTACCAGTGAGTTGGCAAGAGATCCCGGCCATGGGGAGGCTGGAAAAACAAGAACACTGAAGGGAAATCTGGAGGGATCCAAACAAAGCCAGCAACAATGGTTGCCTCCAAAAGTGGACAGAGTGGTCGAGGATTAAACATTTTAAAGTAAAGGTTCATAATCAACAGTCCAACTTCCAGGACTCTCCCCTACGGGAAGAGGAGCACTGGCACTAAGACCTGCCCAAGGACACCTACCAACACTATGCAGGGGCCAGCAGGCTGCGGGCATGGCCACAACATGCCTTAGGGAGGTGGCAAGTGTGCTACAGAGCCACTGTGATCGGATGTCATATGGCAGTGTAAGCGTTAAGTAGCTCTATAGCAACCAACGTGGAACAGAGTCCAAACATCTCATGTAATGAAAAACATGAGTTCTTCAGCATGTATGATAGCCCACTTTGGGTGTATTTAAAAATTTTGTGTGTGCATGATTTACGTATGATCATAAAATAGTCTGGAAGGACCGCCGCCAGCTGTGCACAGTGGTAACCTGTGGGGACAGGGTGGGAAAATGATTTCCACTGCAGCAGGTCTTATTTCACTTACTGCAAGACATCTGTGCATCACATGGACTTTGTTTGATAGTTTTGTGAAAGTGCAGCATTACTCTGTCAAGTGGAAAAGGGCTTTGGGGCTGAGGATGTGGTTCGGTGGCAGGGCACTCGTCTAGCAGGCATAAGGCCTGGCTTCAAGCCCCAGTACTGGAACAAAAACAGAAAGAGGGGCTTTGAAAGGGTTGGGCATGGAGCTCAGTGATAACAGTGTGCTCAGTTTCCACAGGGCCCTGGGTTTGATCCCCAGAACCAAAGAGAGAAGAGAAGGTTTTGGAGCTGGGGGAGTGAATTCAGCTGATAAGCCCCAGGGAGGGGGCCTGCACAACCTCGTCTTGGCTTAGTCCATAATGGTCATTTTAATGTCAATTGTATCAAGACCCTCAGTGTGTGGTGAGCTGTCCTAGCTTAGAATGCTTAACTGTCCAGGAAAAAAAAAAAAAAAGAAGGCGGCAAACCATGTGTGACTATCAGCCGGACATCTGGGAGACCCTTGATCTTCACAAGGCTTGTGGAACCCCAGTATTTCCTGAATGAATGCCCTCTAGGACCTTCCTCGAAGCCCACCTACCCTGCAGCTTTTCCCCCTCTGCTCCCACACCAACTGTCTGAGGAGCCGAGGGCACCAGAAATGTGCAGGAAGGCAGTGGCACAGGGCTGAGGCCACGATCCCTGGACAAAGACTCAGCCACCATCCCCAAAGTAGAGCTCCCTCAGTTAATAGCACACAGGCTTCTCAGCCAGCAGGGCAGGGAATTTCCACTCTGTTGGGCCTGGTGAAAGGAGGTCTGTTGTCTGGAGGACAGTGACATTGTAGACAGCCACACAGACACCACCCACGGCTGCGATTGTTTATTGCACAAGAAACTGGCAATACCGACGCAGGGGCAGGCGTTACAAAACAATCCAGTGACCAACCAGTGCTACCGCAGGGCATTCCACACAGACACTTCAGCTATACACACGTATGCACACGCACACACAAACACACATGAACACCCATGAGCCTGGTGCCCCCGCGCCTCGCTGGCAGCTTGCACCCCTGCCCACCTGCTGGAGAAGCCTTTGTGGGGACGTGTCCAGAGCAGTACCGCAAGTGACTGAGGGAGAAAAAGGTCAAGCCGCAGAGAGCTGGGCCACTCAAAAACCAGCACGCGCAACACGGGTAGACATGGCTCTCCCTCCACGGGCCCGGGGGAGGTGAGACTGTCCTTGAAGGCTCCTGGACGGATCTGAGAGCCAGCCCAGGGTCCCTGGAAGCTGGACTGCAGCTGGGGGCCTGGACTAGGGTGTGTGCCGCAATCATTACTCCAAGGTCCAGACAAGCCTGCGTACCCGGAAGACTTCAGTCAGTGGCAGAATCCCAAAGCAGAAGCTGGTGGGAGCCCTGCAAACCAAGCAGGCTGTCGCAGCAGCTCAGCGCCCTTTGCCGGTTTTCAGTGGCATCATGTCCTGGGTGCAGATAAAGCCTGGCATCTATGCAGAACAAGCACACTCAGCTGGCCAGGATGCACTCCATTCTATAGAGGGACTAATGGCCACCTGGATCTCTGGGGGCTGCCAGGGAAGTGCCATCAGGGGGATTATCTAGCAAAGGGAATTCTTCCATATGGAAGGCGCGGGCTGGCAGTGGCACTCAGGACACCAAGCCCTCCCTCTGTGTCAAGTCAGGGACTCAGCTATTGAGCCCCTGAGCAGCTGGGTCAGGCCTGCCTGAGCTCTCAGAACTGCTAAGCTGGTTCCTGAGAGGAGCAGCTGTTTGAGAAACTTTTGTACCAACAAGGCCAGGTCCCCCAAAGCCCAGCGACACTTGGAGCACCACCTCTTCCACAGAAAGTGGCAGCAGCATACCAAAAGCAAAACAAAAAGCAACCCTACACACAAACGCTTCAAGTTTATGTAAAAGAACAAGTCTGAGGGAGTTAGCTGTTTCCCTCCCATTGATCCCAGGCAGGTGGCTTGTCCAAGCCTTTGTCTGCTGAGAAGGAACGAGCTGGGGCCCCCAGTCCCTGCTGCTCAGCTTCTGTGGCTGGGGCCTGCTGGGAGGGAAGTACAAAGGGTCTTTCCTCAGACCTGTGTTTCACACAGATCCCCAGACAGTTCTGGTTAAGACAGAACCTCTTCTGCTGGCACAGACCTGGTTTTCTCAGTCCAAATAGCCACTGAAGGGGCAGCTTCCTCCTCTCACTAGGACGTGAGGCCCAGGCTTCCACTCTACCCTTTGGGACCGGGCACCTCCCTCACACACCCAAGCTGGTCCAAGGGAAGGGGAGTTTTGTAGAGAGGGTCACCCTCGGACTTCGCAATGGGTGATGGGGCCAAGGTGACTCGGGGCTTTATTCCAGACTGCCACCTACGGGGAGGAGGGAAGTTCTTCTGCCATCAGGGGATGACAGTGTGCTCCCATGCAGGGTCACCATCCATAGGGACCTCCTGAGGGCCGTCTGGCAAGCGGGCTCAGGCAGGGAGGACTCATGACTACATGTGCGCTGGCGAGCCTGGGAGGGGTGACCTCAGTTACTCCTGTCCAAAGCCCTCGGTCTCCTCGATAGCGTACAGCAGCTTCTCTTTCAACTGCTCGTAGCTCTTGTAGGGCGGGAGATCCAGGCGGTTGAAGCTGTGGAAAGGGGAGGGCACAGTGGTGGTCAAAAGGGGCCAGTGCTCCCACAGCCCTGTCATTGCCCAGGGAGCTGCCGACCAGGGCTCCAGTAGCAACAGCCTGCCAGGCCAGATCCAGGGCAGGGGCATAGGGGCCACTGTGCCAGGCTCAGGGTCGTGGGCTCCTGGACCCTCAGGGAGCTGGCACGCAAACAGGGCACTGGGAACACTAGGTGGGGGCGCCTGGGGCACAGCTCTTACCCACGGGAACAGGAACAGAGTTTAGAGGCCTGAGGCAGAAGCAGAGGTGGACAAGTCATACCCCCAGCACTCTAACCCAATAGCCCAGAGCCACACAAATGTTGTCAGAGTGGAGGCCCCGCAGCCACCATATCTGCTGGGTTGTGAGAAGCTCATCTGGTCCACGAGGCTCTACCACCTCCCAGCAAACCAGCCCGCTCACCAGGTGTGGCTTCTGGGCAGCCAGGTTTCCTTGCCAACCTTGTCGATGCAGAACTTCTGCGGTCCATTGCTCCCTATTATCCAAGGGGAAGGCACCATTTGTCAGCAGAACCAGCCTTCCCAAAGCAGGACCCTCACCCCTAGTCAGAGTACTGGCAGGACATAGAAAAACATACCAATGAGCTCGGCAAATCCCCCAACAGGCAGGCGGCAGGTTCCAGTAACAAACTGCAGCAGCCGGATCCTTTTCTCGTTGTCCATCTCCTTCACCACCTGCAAGGCCACAACATGGCATCGTCCAGAGACCAGCCAGCCCTGGGCTCTGACTTAACACTGAATCTGCTGGCCAGCAGGAGTCCCCTCAGGCAGAGGACACAAAACCACGCTGGTCAGACAGTGACAACCACTCCAGGAAACCTCAGTGGTGTTTTCTCCAAAAGGCTGTGTCGCTATGACACACCCATGCATCCACAGCACATCCCTTGGTCCAGGGAGGTTTCTTTTTGGGGAGATGAAATATTCCGAGATTAGTGGTGATAGATGCCAAATTGTGTACCTTCAAATATCTAGAATAGTAAATTCACATTTTATGTGAATTTCACCACTGCAAAAAAATTTATATTCATATTGCACATTCCACCTGGTGGGAGGGAAAGCAGAGCACCAATGGCAGCTGTACTTCCTGTCTGCAGACCTTCACCTCCCATCAACTGGCCCCCAGCTAACCACTGACAACCTCCTGTCGTAGTCCAGTGTCCATTCTGCCCACAGCTGGGTTTATCATTTCCTTCTGTAAGCTGGGGAAGGCAAGGAGTGTCAAAGATGAAGGATCTTTGAACCTGAGGTCTTATTAGGTCCCACTTCCTAAGAGTAGCTATGGAAGTGTCCCTGCCAAGACCCTTGGGCCCAGCCCAGTAGGGACAGAACCCAGCACCCACCTGCCAGAACCACTGGATCTGCTTGCTGTTCTTTGTGTAGTGCCGGTAGATAGTATTCTTTTGCCAGTCGCTCATGTCAATCTCCTGCATGCCACACAGCATGAGCTGCAGGAGAAGGTGTCAGGAAGAAGGGTGTCAGCGACCCTCAGCCAGCTCCTCGCCAGGGTAGCCTTGGCCCACGTGTTGCCTTACCCACAAGCTAGCAGGTAAAGTACTCCAAATCTCTTCCACCAGCTATTTTTGCCAGCAGTTTTAATAATACAAGTAACCCAAGTCCCCGCTCTCTCAACACAAATGTTCAAGTGAAGGTTGAAGACTCCAGCAGAAACTATCTGCCCTCCACCTCCACCCTGCTAAAGTCTGGAGGTTGGTCAGTGGGTTTCTGTGGGAGCACAGGGAGAACATCGCAGAGCTAGAGTGCCCCGGAAGCAGGGGCCCAGGGTCCCAACATCTTCAATACTCACTTCCAGCTCTTTCTCATCGAAGTAACGCAGCCATTCCAATGGGGCCACCTCATTGAAGCCGTCCAGGAAGGCTTTGGTCTGCTCTTCCACACCGCGGGTGAAGCGCCAGTCGGTCAGCAGCCTAGAACCAAAGAGCAGCCACTGCTGCAGCCCAAGACAGCCTGGCCAGGAGCACAACCAGCCTGCTTTCCCAGGTGGCCATCACTGGCACCTTCTGGTGTGGCTAGACAGTGTGCAGAAGGCCCCAGAGCACAGCCCTTCAAACCTCATGGTTACCTCACAATACCCGAGTCTTCGAAATTCCTCCGCCACCTCCCACAACCTCCTGCCACTGCTCACTGAACTGCAGATGTCCAGAAGCCTGGGGATTCACAATTACGCCACCGTGCAGGGGAGGTTCGCACACCAGCACACAGCGGGTGGTGGGTTTGAGCATGCAGGACATAGTAATCCTCTCGGTCAGGAGAGAGATGGAGACACCTAAGCCAGGCCTCCTCAGGAGAAATTCCCCAGTCAGGAAGTCTCCCACACAGAAAAAGAGCAACCAGGCTCGAGCTCCCCTAACCCGTGTCATCACGTGGCCAATCACGGACTGCCGACCGAGGCAGGCGCAACTAGGAGGTTCCTACAATCCACAGAATCATCTGGGCCCCATGTGGGGGCCTGGCCAGCGAGGGGACCCCAGACTAGGGTGGGAAACCCCTTCTCCACAACCCACTGGGTCTCACCCCCTGCCTGGCTTACATGATATACTCTTCCTTGTTCTCTTCAGTGACACGGATACTCTCGCCGCCCTCCTTCAGCTCGTGGGTTGTCACCTTGCCCAGGATCTCCATGTCCTGGATGAAGAACAGCTCCAGGCCACACTCTTCTAGGTTGTTTTCTCTGGGGAGCAAGATGGCCACCTTGGCAGGGTCTCCCTTGGTCCCACCACACTCTGTGCTCACAGGTGACTAGACTTCTGAACAGTGGCATGTGACACCCGATGCAAGGGAAAACTGTCCTACAGGCGCTGCCCATCACCACAGGCCCTCAGAGAGGGAACTGAGCAGAGTCATACAAGGCCAGAGTGCCCACTACCCAGCCAGAGTCCCCGCATGCAGGGCAAGCAACGGACTCACTTGATCCAGAGGATGGAGTTGTAGAACTCAGGGTCAATGGATTCTAGGTCTTTCAGGGTGGGTCTCTTGTTGAGCATCCGCTTGTAGAAAGGGAGGGTGAAGCCTGTGTCGATGAACTTCCCATGATACAGAGCCTGAGGAGAGAAGAGGCATGGCTAAGACCTTTGGGGCCGCATCTGAGGCTCACTTCTTCCCTCTGTGACCAGGCCTGAGCAGCAGCTGCCTCAGGGGTCCTCAGCAGATTCTGGGAAATGAGCACCACTTCATCCTGACTTAAGACTTCAGAGGGGACTCTCACCCAGCCCTGCAGCCAAAAGGACACTTGCCGCCGGGCTGCTCCTGGTCTAGCAGAGGCCTGGGCCCTGTTCACAGGGAAGACCTGCTCAAAACAGCTCCAAGTGGCAGCCCTGACTCACTGGCACTCCGAGCCGGTGGCAGAGGCAGCCAAAAATAATGCAGACGCCATGGAGGGCGCGAGCTGGCGGCCAGCGGTGAGTAATAGTCTAGGGTTTCACAGGTCTGTCCTGCCGGCTGCTGGGCCAGGCGGGTCTCTAGACCTGGGAAGAATGTGCCCGCTTCTGGTGCCATATTTAGTCACAGAGCCTTTGGGGCCCTGGGTCCTCCTGATGGGGAATGGGACTGGACTCATGGATGTTGTCTGGGGGAGAAGCAAAGTCAGCACTGAAGTCTCCAGACAATTCCCTGCTCAGAGCTGGGTCTCCACTCACAGAAGACTCCATAGGAAACATGGCATGGCCCCTCACCACAGCCACACATGGGGCCCGTTTCTAGATAAATGGATGTCTGGGCCCCTTCTCAGGACAGACACCCCCCCCATCCTGTGCCAGCCAGTCTACTGGGATCCTGTTCTGAGCCCATGTGTATTCCAAGTCCCTTCTAAAGGCCTGTCCTCCCAGTGCTTCGTGACAGATGGTGGCACCTTCCGAGACATGCAGCAGGGAGGCAGCTGTGGCCCCATTCAACAACCATCCCAACACCACTGAGAGTGTACACGTGATAGTAAATCAAGTCCATGACCTGAGGACCCTGAGCTTCCACCTGGCAAATCCTGCCCAAATCAATGCAAGAAACCCTCAAGAACCCAGAAGCCCACCAAGGAAGCTCTGGTTTCCCCACAACTACTTTCAGCTTTTCACATTCTCAGAAGTTCTATAAAGAAGAAGGGTGAGGCCCAGAGAGGGGACGCAGGCCCATGGGGGCTGCTGTTAGTGGGGCACTGCTTTTGGGTGCTGCCCTTCTTGGAAGTCTTATCGAAGCCCCACATGCTTCGCCAGGAGGAAGAAGAGTAAGAGGAGGGGGCAGGAGCTCCAGGCCCACTGGGGACCCAGCACCCTTACCATAGCGATGAATCTGCCAATGAAACGGAAGTAGGTGAGGTGGTCAGGGTTGATGGAGGAGGCAGGGTTGATCTGCAGGCAGTAGTTGTTCTTCCCAGCATATTCAAACAAGCAGTACATGGGGTTGAGCACCTCGTGGGACAGGAGGAAGAACCACTCTCTGGGAAGGAGGGGAGACAAGAAACAGGACAATGGATCTTTCCACACACCTACACAGCAGCTGTGACTCTGCCGGGTTGCTCGGGTGGTCTGGAGTCACAGGTCTGGGAGTTAAGTCCGGGTGATCAGTGCCCGGACTGACCTGTATCTCCAGCTGGTCAGGGAGCCGGCTGGGCTCAGACCCAGGGCAAACCAACACAACAGAACATGGGAACGGTGCTGAGGAAAACCTACACGTGTACCCATCAGCTCCAGGTGGTGCATCCTAGGACTCTGCATCACAATATCCAGAGCTTCTAATGGGGCCCTGGGTCACCAGGCACAACTGTGTAGACCATGCACTGCACAAAGGTACTATTTTCAAGTATCACAGACATGCATAATTTATTACGACAGTTTTTCTGCCGAAGTGCTGTACGACACCAACCATCCCACTTCCATCCTCAGTGGGCAGCATAATAATGCAAATCCTACTGGTAACATGTTCCCAACTCCTGAACCATGAAAACTCTGTGATCCACACTGCCTCCAGATTACAGACCTCACTCCCACCAGCTACGGTGCAAGCATCTCACTTCCCTTGCACTATGCCCTCCCTTTGCCCTAGACCCATGACCACACCCTTTTTCCCTGTGTTCATCTGAACCAACACCCAAGCCATGGTATATATTTGCACACATGGCACAAGCCTAAGGCCAAAATCCAGAGTCCTTTCAGGCTTGAGCTAAACTAGCAGGGGGACATTCCGAGGGGGCCAGTCCCTGGCTGCTGGGCTGTTTGTGGCTGACCAGACGAGGAGTCCTTCGATGCAGAGGGTGCCCCGGTATCCTGTCCGTGGTTCTACCCTGTGGTAGAACAGCATGACGTAACCTACCATAGGGTAAAACCACTGGCAGGACACAGAGAGAGACACACAGGGCGGGAGCCACACCAGAAGCCCACCAAGCAGAGCCTGGAGAGGAGGTCACCATAGAAAAAAGAACGATCCATCCACAGGAGGCCAACGCAGAAGGCACCACCACCAGCAAACAGAAGACCAGAAGCAAGTTAACCCAACACCAAGGAAAAAGACATCCCCACACCCTGAGAGGTCAGTAGGCCGAGTGGTCCCCAAAGCCAAGGTGCTCCTCTCTGCAGGGCCCTTCTGCCCTGTCGTCCAAAGCTGCACTTTCCCAGACACCCTGCTACCTTTTGTAGGTGACTGGGCTCTTGCTAGGGTTGCTTCAGCTGTTTTCATTGTACTGAGCTGGGACAAGACATGCAGCTGAATACAAATCAAGGCCCTTGACCATGACACAGTTTGCACCTGCTCTGAGACACCTGCTTTCATCTGCCCCAGCCATATGAGGATGAAGGGAATCCTAGGGCCAACTTCAAGGGACACCAGTGTGGCCACCACCCACAGATGTAGCTGGATGGTTTGTGAAAGTACAAAAATAATGACAAGTGGATTGGTAAAGCACCGTGTCCTGAGCCTTGTCCTCCCCCAGGACCCCCCAGCCTCCCCATAGCGCAGCAACTGAAGAGCTGATGCCTGTCCCTGCTCTAGCATCCTCTGGGACTAGCCAGAGAACTTAGGTGTTTTGAACATCTCCTCTGTGCCCCTCCTGACGATGCAGGAGAGCTCTGGCAGTGAATGTGAGCAGGGAGGAGATGGCTTTCTGGCCATGGGGTACAGTGGGGTGCAGCACAGCCTTCCAGGAGACTGAGCTCACCTGGCGATGCCTCCATAATCCAGGCCCTCCTCACCACGCATGATGATGTAGAGCCGGCGGCGCAGGTCGTAGGGCTTCATGTTCATGATCTGGGGAGATAGAGCATCTGGCAGGTAGGGGCGGAGGACAGTGGACTCTAAGGCCTGTTCTCCAGCAGACATGGTCACCAAGGCCTCTGCCCTGGAAACTCCATAGTGTGGAGTTCGACAGAACATGTGACTGGGGACAGAGGGGTAGAAGAAGGAACCCCGCCTGACCCTGGTCTTGGCACCGTGATTATTCTCTAACCTGTTGGAAAGAATCCTCAAAGAGAGTCTGCCTAGAAACGCTGATCTTCACGTGGCTGGGGAGGGCATTTGACTGAAAAGAAAAGGAAAAAAACCTCAAATCAAGGCCTCATTGGGTGTCTGCTCACTGTGGTCTCCTATCTGGACAAACAGGCATCCCTGTCCCCACCCAGGACAACTAGTACAGGATGGGACAGGCATCTAAGACACAGACATCCCAATGCCTATGCAGGGTCAAGGAACCAGGTGGAAGTAATTCAACAGCCTCATCTCCACGAGAGCCCCTAAACCAGAACTCACATGGCAGAGAAACCGGAACTGGTGATACTTCCACCGAAAACTCCGGTCATAGGCACCAGGGGAACCTTGCTTCGTCCTGGGAAGAGCAAAGATGTGCTGGAAACCATGCGAATTTTTTTTAAAAACGAGCCACCCGTCTTTGGTATTTAGACCTAAGAAAAGCTAATGCTATTTGCATTTAAAGTTGAGGAAAATAAGATATAAAAGAAGGGACGTGAGTACCATTAAAAGCTTTGAAAAGTCAAGAGAAAAACTAGAAACAATGCCAAACTTCTTGCTTTTAGAGAAATATCACTAATACTGTTCTGGATGAATAGGCTCGCCCCTTCCTCCCCATCCCTTCAAGGTAGCATCAATATTGGCCACGAGAGGGCAGTGAGCAGCACAACTCATCCACGGCGGTCACCATGAGCCAGCTGCCCAGGATAGCCTGCGCCAGTGCTAATGATATTATTGTGGCCTGGGAGAGTCCTTACCCTGACTCAAACCCGGGGCGAGGATCTTTAAAGGTGGTGGTGCGGGTATTGTGGTCCACAAAGTACCGCACTCCCTCACTGGTGTACTTCATCTCCCATCCCGGGGGCAGAGCTGGTTCTTGGATCATCCTGGAAATGCAAGAGGAGTTCAGGGCTGGCCCCACCTTGTGGGCCTCTGCTGCTGCTCTGTCTCTGCTTTCATCCAGGTCTGCAGAGCCCTTGTGGGGAGTCTCAAGGATATGCACTTGGCATGACCCAAGTCGTGGGGACCCAAGTCATGAGGACCCAAATCACAAACAAAAGAATTTCCACTGCCAAAATGTCAGCCCAGGGTGGATGGCACTGGTCCTAGTGAACACTAGCAATCCTAAGACAATAAGCACTCCAGTCCCACCTCCCAGGGGGTTTGGGAGTGTTGGGACACCCTCCTCCACCTTTTTACAATCAAATTCTCAGCTCCGTGCATAAGCAGTAGAGAGGCCAGCAGCACCTGCCAGTGGCTACTCTCCATCCACCAGTACATTCCATTTCAGGAACTGCCATCTCACTATCATTAGGCCACCACCATATCCTGAGAGTCTCAGGGACTTTATGTGTACCTTAGGGCCCCCTAACATTGCTGCTGTGGCCAACGCTGGAAATACACAGAAGCCCTCCCAAACCCAAGTCCTCACCCCTGCGTCCGAGGGTCCTCCCACTGGGTAGTGCGCGTGTTATGGTTCACGTAATACACCCGTCCATTGTCCTGTCTCTTCTCTGCCATGAGGGAAGAAAGGAGAGACAGTGTTCAGACTCAGAGATCTTGTACCGGGACTTTTCTCTTGTTTCCCTGCTGTGGGGCAAGGGAGAGACACATGCCGTCTTAGCTTCTGTGGCTGTCTGGCTTGTTGGGGGGAAGGGGGAGTGCAGCAGCACAGAGGGCAGCCAGGCTGAACCAGAGGTGTAACTGCAGCCAGCTGTGCACAACATGGTCACCCTGCTGCCCCCTCACTCCCAGAGGGAGGGACAGAGAGTAACTCATCAGCTCCAAGTGGGTAGGGGGAAAATCAGGGCCAGGGTTCCAAATACCAAGGAGGCCACTTTTCCCAGGGTGCACCTGAGCATGCCAAGCTGTTTCTGTCCTGGAAACAAATGATGGTAATGGCTCTCTGACTCTTCTACAACAACAGGGTGAAGTTAAAGAAATGACAATCATCAGTTATAGAAGTGACAGGGCACCCAAAACTGGAAGAGGAGCAGAAGAGGGGAGGCCAGCCCTCACCACCAGAATGTGTTCTTGTCTCTGACTAACCTGCTACCTATTACACGACTGGGATTTTATAAACACAGACACTATTTGTCAACTATACTTCAATAAAGATGGGAAAAATAAGAAAATAAAAATACAGACAAAAGGAAAGAAAGAACAGGAGGTGGCTGGAACTGTTCCAGAGCTACCACCCTAGGCCAGATGTACGACTGGTAGCAGAAGAAGGCGTCCCCAGAGGAAATGAGGGACGGCCACTCCCAGTCCACGAGCTGCTACTGGGAACTAGATCCACCATGGCTGCTCTGCCAAGGACCAAAGCCAAGGCCAACCACTGGGCTGGGGACCTATCCAGCAGGTCTGAGGCCGGGCCGTCACCTCTGACACTGGTGCAGCTCAGGGCCCCACTAAACCTGCTGGAGGAGGAGGATCCTCCAGGGAGCATGGCTGCACCTCGTTCCAGGAGCAAGAGGGCTTGAGAGCATTCGATGCAGGCCCAGGGCAGGCCTGCCCAGCAGCATCTGTGTGGGGACAGCGGTGGAGTCTCCCGTCGGGTGGCAGAAAAGGATCTGGGAACCAAGGGCACGAGCCACACCAGCAGGCTCACCATCAATGCCACTCCTGTTTGCTTTGGCAGCTCTTTCCATCCACTCTCCCCATCCCTGGGGAGGCAGCGACCCCTGTCACAGTCCTGGGATGCCAACGCAGAGCCCAGAGGATTGCAGTTAGGAAGGCTCCCTGGCCTGGGGCCAGAATGTTCTTTTTCTCACTTTTGGATTAGTTTAGTGACTGTTCAACAGCACTGGCTCTGACTTTGCCTTCTCTATTCCCATCTCAAATATTTTCTCATTTAGTACATGGAAGCAGTTTTCAGGCCTCTACAGTAGCTCTTACTGGGGACCATTAGCAAAACTACTACAGAAATAAACTCACTTACTGGTCTATACCACCTGCCTCTACAGATGCAGAAACAAACTCTGGGTCCTGGGATGCAGGTCACTGATGCACCTTCTCTGGCTGTGTAAGAATCCTAAGAGTTTTACCCTCTCAAGCCAAGCCCTGAGTTACCAATGACTTGACTTCATTCCAGGGAGCCAGGCAGGTTGCCTGCATGCCCCAGGATTCCCTAGCTGAGCTGAACATCAGCACATTCATGGAAGCCTCACTAACTGGCATCTCCCACTGGAAGGACAGAAGGTCCCCCGGCACTCTGGAGGGCAGTGGGAATTGACTAAGTTACGTCCTGTGGCCCGGGGAGTAATATGACCTCTTCCATCACTCCCAGGGAGCACCTGGGTCTGTCTCAAGGGGACCTAGCCCCAGAGCTGGGCTCCTCCAGGCAATGCCCTCCTATCACCATCAGCATCCCAGGAGCACCTCACCACCTCTATGGGGAGTGTACCCCGCCCAGGATTAACGCTATCTGTGAAAGCCAACAAGCCAGCATGTTCTATCCCTGCCAGCCCGACCAACATGTTAAATCAAATACCTGATGACTCCTATGAAAACCACCCTTTTGACACTTGGGGGCTCCTGCAGGACTGACCCAAACCCTGCCCAGCTCAGGGAGCTGCAGAACACGTCAAGAGTCTCACCATCACTAATGCCCCTTTTTGCATGGCCACTACTTCCTAGAATAGCTATGAAGCCCTCAATCCCTCCTAAATCAGGGAGGACCATGCCTTAACTCGTTCTGGGTAAATCACACCAAGGGCTTGGAAGAGCTAAGAGGCAACAACTAACAGCAAAGAGGACCCAGCACGATGTTACGGCAGCAGCACCACCCTTTTAGAATTGGGACCCAGAGTTCAATGCTCAGCTTCCCTGCGGCCTCTTTCACAGCTGTGTTACAAATAAAAATGTGGCTGCCATTAGTTAAGATTAGGCTCATGTCCTCCAACACCTCAGCTGCAAAGAAAGGTTGTTAAGGCGGCTCCTTCCAATCACAGGGTCACAGACCTGAAGCAAGTCCATTTGGAAATTAGACAGGGTCAGCATATCTTAGTGACAGGATGATGCTGAAGACCAAAACCCAACAGTCCCACAACAGCCTGGGGACCTCTTTCCTAGGGTCCCAGTCCTTTAGCTGTAACTGGGAAAGCTACCCTGGCACAGCGCAGCTCAGTTACTCCCTCCCTCTGCCAGTGCGCCCCTTTCATTGCCGGCTGGCATCCCCAGACGGGACACCGTAGGTGGTTGCGTGGGGAGCCGAGGATGGGTGTGAGGAGAGAAGACATGCGGGAGAAGTCCTCGGCCCAGAAGGTGGAGGGCACAGAGGCCAAACTCAGTACTTACCCCAGCCAGGAGGGAGGGGGCCCAGGGGATCATGATCATTCGATGTGCTCGAGGACTAAATACAAGAAACAGCAGAATACAGAGGTTAAAAAAAGCCATTGGTTAAAAATACATCAATCAATAAAAATTAAAATGCCAACAACTCACTTCCACATTTTAGAACTTTGTAGAGGACGCAGTGGGACCTTAGATGGCATGGGCTCCTCTTAAAAGTCTTTGTTTAAAAAAAAAAAAAAAAAAAAAAGGAAGAAAGAAAGAAAGAAAAAGAAGCCAAAAAAGAATTCTGCTCTGAGAACCCAAGAGGGTTTTGGGAAGGGTGGAGCGGGCAGGAGGAAGAAGAGGTGCGCAGAGGAAGGTGGGCCAGGGCTGTGGAGGCCAGAGCCATCCAGGCAGGACAGGACAGGACAGGAGGGCTCGGAGCAGGGCTGCCCCACAAGCTCCCCAACGGCCACCGCTCAACTCCTGCTCGCAGCGGCCAAGATGACTGAAATCGCCACCACCTCCAACTTTCTCCAAGAACCACACACAGGAGGGGAAAAAATATCGCAGGCCTTTCCAATGAAATCATTCCCACAAGCCCTGCCCACGCCCGGAGCTTCCTGGCTGGGCTGGGCTCTCCTCCCTCCACCTCGCCTCTGGCCCCCGCTGCCCTCCCGGGTGCAGCATCCACCAGACTGAGGGCACATTCAGGCCCCGAGCCCCTCACCTCCCCCAGGAATGTTTTCCTTCCCCTTCACAAAGCACCTTTATTCTCCCCCTGCCTGAACCTGAGCTTGCTCAGTGTTCTGTTTGCCAGTCTGGGGAGGTGGGGGTGGGGCAGGGTAGCAAGGGAGAAGGGGAGAGGGACAAGAGAAGGGGGTCCAGGCTCCAGGACTTTGGGGGCACTTCTTACATTAGTAACCCCCCACACTCGACCTAATTCTGCTTCGAGGTCCCCAGGGAAGGGCTGCAGGGGATGGAGAGGTCTCATATCCTTTGGGGCAGGGGTACCGTCAAAAAGTTTTCATGGTTAAATAAAACAAGTATTGTTCTGCTTGCTCTTTCCCTCTTCTTTTTTTTTTTTTCTCTGAAAGCATTTTTATTTCACTTACTAAAATTTAATCATTATATTAGGGGATCAAATTCTAAATGCAGACTTGAGGCTGCTGGACTGGCCCCGTCTGGGGCAGGAGGATGAATGGGGCTCAGTCTCGCCTTGAGCAAACATTGGTGGAGCCCCACTGCCTGCGCGCCCCTCACAGTCCTCCCACCACTGCCGCTGGAGGGACAGAGGAACTTTCTTTCTAAGGTGGCAACACGGGCGCCACTTCCAAGCAAGTTCCAACAAAGACGTCTAAGTCTGGGAACCACAGGTTCCTCCATGGGACAGAGCCCCCTTTCAGGGGGGCTCCTGCCCCGGGGAATAAAGCTGCAGGGGTGGGGGAAGCTCGCCTCGACCTGGGACCGTTCAAGCCAGTCTCCAGGATGTGCTCACGATCTGCATCGCAGTTCCGATTTGCCCATCCCGTCCCTGAAACACACCACCCCAACTCAGTAGTCATTTTAGGGTGGGTGGGTAGGGGTGTGTGGGGGGGGGGTAGGGGGTGATCTGCTGCAACATTTCATGAAATCCAAATTCCTTCAGCCTTCCTTTGTGCTAATACATAAGAACGGTCACTATAAAAACACGTGGCATCAGAAGCAAAGGAATGAACATGAAACACAGCTGTTTCAGACAAGCCAAATACAACACAGTTGCTAAGATCTGAGCTATAGCAATGACTCTGCAAATGGTGCACGCCTGTGATCCCAGCACTCGGGAGGCTGAGGCAGGAGGATCACCACAAGTTCGAGGCCAGCTTCAGCTACATAGTGAGTTCAAGGTCAGTCTGAACTACATAGTGAAATCCTACACAGAGAGAAAACCAAGAAAGAAAAGAAGAAGCAGCAGCAGAAGAAGCATTGCTACACAAGTATCTGCTGCTTCAGGCCTCTTCAGAAGGAGTGGACAATCCATAAAGTGTGTAGGGTCTTTGGTGAGAATCAGCTACCAGCTGGTACCAAGTGGGCTTCGGTGGGCTTAATGGCATCTTCGCTTAGCTGTGCAAACCAAGAGACTAAAAGGTCTATATTAATAGCACTGAACTGAAACAAAAATATTTATCAGTCTTTTTTTTTTTTTGAGACAGGGTCTCACTGTTTTGCCCAGGCTGGTCTTGAACTCACTTCAGCCTTTCAAATATACATGCTGCCAAAGCCAAGTACTCAGCCTCTCAAGTAGCTGGGCACATGCCACCACGTCCAACTTAACATCCATTTCTTAATAGTTGTCCTTTTTTTTTTTTTGTACTGAGAATTAAACCAGGGCCTTTGCACTGAGCTACATTCCCAGGCCTTTTTTATTTTTTTATTTTGAGGCAGGATCTTGCTAAGTCATTAGGTTGTCCAGGCTGGGATCGAACTTGTGATCCTCCTGCCTCAGCCTCCCTGAGTGTTAGGCCCATAGGTACACGCAACCACACTGGTAGTTGCCTTTATTTTTCAGTCTTGCCAACATCACACGGTGTTCGGTCCTCTTTTGTTAAAGTAGGGTATGTTCCTTTTCTCATCATATCAGAATTTCACCTGCCCCCCAAACCTGTTAGAAGGGCAGGGAAGAGGCAGCAGGTAGGACAGGGAAGGACCAGAGATCGATAAACACAAACCACACAGAATGAGAATCAATGGACTGGTGCACTCATATGGTTTTACTTCCTATAGTTAAAGCAAAGCACTTGACTATTTGGATATTTCTTCTCTCAGGTACATAGTACAACTTGAAAAATAAGAAAAGAAAAGCCATAAGGAATGAAGTCAACAGAAGCCAAGGAGAAACAAAAAATAAAAGCTACATATCGGGGGCAGAAAACCAAAAGCCAAAAGTTCCACACTGCCAACAGGCGAACCAATGGCCTCTTCTCTCTTAGCTCAAAGTGTCATGGGGGACAGATCAGGAGAAGCACAGCTGGAAGAGACTCTGGGTCCACGGGTCACCCTAAGACACAAGCCAGCACTCTCTAGGACCAGGGGTGGAAAGGGGCATGGCGGGTCATTTTCCTGAATGCCCCTGAGTGGGGACATCCGGGGTGCGGGCCACAAGCCAGAGCTCATGTGAGTTCAAGTCCCTCGGGGACAAAGCACAGAGTCCCAGAAATATTTTAAGATATAAGGTCAGAAATAAAAAATGTCTAACAAATACAGCCGAGGGCAGGAAAGGTTCTGGGAAGGGCACAAGGTTGCAAAGGGAAAGGCAGGCACCGTTCCTTGCTTCCCCAGGCACCCGAAGTGCTCAGAACGAAACCTGGGCACTTGGGGATTCAACATGAGGTCCCCTCTGCGCGGCAGGCACCAAGTTGTCTGTTTCTGGACAGTGTGATTTGGAGTCCACACTGAGGAACCACAGAAGGCTGCAGACCCGAGCTTGCTCTTTAGCCATCAGGGAGGACAGAAAGGCATAAAGGCAGAGGTGCCACAGAAACAGCCAGCTGTGCGATATCCTGGCACGATGGTACAAGGCGCAGGACTGTGCTGGATTCTGCATTGGGCACAGCAGGAACACAGACAGGGCAGAACAAAACTGCAGCATGAAACAAACAAAAATATATACAGAGATCATGAACAACAAAGGCACACTAGGCATCAGGAAAAGAAAACCTGCCAGAAAGGACAGAATAACCTAAAAGAATGTGGAAAAGGTGTGCGTGGAGGCAGAGTGTGGGAAGGAATAATGAAGACCAAAACCTGGGATTCCCTGGACACCCGTTTCGAACTGTATTTCATGTTCCCCACGGCCGCAGTAAAGAACAAGGTCTCAGTTTAAGCCCAGCAAGGGGAGAAGGCGGGGAAGTCTCCAGTACAGTATCAGCTCTTAAGTCTTCCGAGTCAAACCCTGGGCCAAGGCCAAACCCCAAAATAACTGTATGAAAGCAACCCTTCTTACTCGTAACCAGGACATGGCACCATAGCAAACAAGAGGGAAAACCAAATCCAGAGGGGGAGGAAAAGCAACAGAGAGACATTGAGAACAGACCAAAAAAAGATTCCCACCGTATTTTTCAATACAAGACTTGTTTTGCAGAGAAAAGGTAACCCCCCACCTCCATGCAGAACCCACCTATGTCCCCAGTTATGCTGAGAAAACCATTTTAGAGGATGCGGAACAAAATTTTTTTTGCACTTCATTTTTTACTTCTAGGGAAACCTCCAAGCCACAGTTGTACCTCTGTAAGCCTGGACTGACGTTGCTAAAATGAGAGACACGGAAAAAGAATGCTTCAAAAAGACCAAGTAGACATAAAAACCAGATTTTGTGAATCTTCCCATTAGATACCAGGCATCTCAGTCCATTACAGAACCTACTGGTGCATGGTACAGGAGAAAAAGATTCCTTTAATAGATTTTTTTCTTTTAATTAGAGAAGGTGGATAATCAAGTAGACAAAACCAAACGAAATCCCTAAACTGTGTCCTTGCCTCTAAATCAAAGGATGGACAGGTCAAAGAAAGCCAATCTAGATCCTCCTGGTTCGGGAGCCAGGACCACCCAAGAAAATGGCAGCAAAGTCTTCAGGGTCCAGCTCAAGAGGAACAATCTCTGAAATGTAGAGAAGGACCAGATCCTATCTGATTTTTGAAAGGGGCCAGAACTAGATGCCAGGCATGTCACAGGGTGGACATGGTGGCAGAAGGACATACACTATGCCGGACTAGGCAAGACCACCAAGGCACGGGCTATAGGCAGTCATGACAGGTAACCTTGAAAGCCACTTCATGTGACAAACTGCATTTTCTGCTCTTCCCCATAGAGGAACTGGGGTCCTCCTCAGCTTCCCTGCTTTCTGCTGAGCAGTCAGCCCCACAGAGGCAGGGAGCTAGCCAAGGGAGATGCTGCCATGATTTAAAGTTGATGACAGAGCTCATGCTTTGGAGGGAGAGGGAAAGAGCCACAAAGGAAGGCAAAGGTAGTAACTGGCTGCTACTTTTTTTGAGACAGGATCTCACTATAAAGTTCAGGCCGCTCCAGCTCATTACATAGTCCAGGTTGGCCTCAACCTTGCAATCTTCCTGCCTCAGCCTCCCACATGCTGGAATTACAAGCATGTGCCACCATACCCAGCTATGACTTTTACTTAATTAAATGGAATTAAAGATTTTCTGAGCGTCTAACTAGGATAGTATCCAATTTAGAAAATGGGTTGTGGAATTAAAATTCATTTCAAATAGAAATAAGGTTAAACATGGTGATTAAAATCATGGGTCAGCTCCAAACACTTCCAGCCTGCAATACAGGGCCTCATCCTGTGCCTCACCCTGTCCCCACTTTCATGCTTAGGGTGCCCCAAGAAATGGAATCAGGGGTCCCACTTGGACCCTGCTTCTCCCTGCCGATCAGCCTGTGCACTGGGCTCCTCCAGCTCCAGGTCCCTGGTGGAGGCGCCAAGAGGACAGAGACTCCAGGAAATGGGGCAAGGGCTGGGCAGGTTCCTGAAGGGGCACACAACAGGAAGCTGCTAAGATATTACCTTGGGACCAGAGCACCCCGGACTCTGGACTAGAAAGTTTAAATGTTATTTGGTAGGCAGTGATCACAGGAGGCCTGGGACAGGACCGGGAGCAGTAACAGGAATATCTGAAGGCCACTGTGGCAGGAAGAGGCAGAATAGATGACATGGACAGCGACGCAGAGGCAGCCCTCACAACTCAGATGGGTAGGAGCGGAGGAAAATCAGGCATCTCACAGAAGGAGCCTGACCAAGACCAGCATCAACAAACTTGTAAAGAGCCACAGAATCTAGGCATGGTAGCACACACCTGTAATCCCAGAACTCAGAAGGCTGAGGCAGGAGGATCACAAGTTCAAGGCCTACCTGGACTGCACAGCAAAACCCTTTCTCAAAAAAGAAAAAAGGGTCTACGTTGGTAGCTTGAAAGGAGCTACAGTTAACTCACAAACTACCAGGCGTGCCTGTGTTCCAATAAAACTTTATTTACAAAAGCAAGTGGTGGACTGGTTTGGCCTCTGGACCATCATTTGCCAACTCCTGATCTAAATAAGCTTTTATAGGTCCTTTATCCTTGAGATTCTGTTAGATAGCAAAGATCAAAAGAAATAATGTAGGAAAGGAGGGGGTAAAAAGAATCAAGATGCAAGATGTGTTCATATCAATACCCCATGGTGAGTATATGTACTATATATCACAAACATACACAGTAAAAAAATTAAAAGAAACATCATAGCAGCAATAGATGAGGGAGACCTGGGTGACTACTGCAAGCTGAAGAGGTGAGGAGCAGGCAAGGTCAACGCTGACCTGTGGGCTTCAAGTCATGAGTGGAGAGGGCAGAAAAGAAAGTCAGTCGTAGAAGAAGGACAGGGAATAATACAGTTTCAGAGGCTGGACACAGAGTTACTGGGAACCACTGGAATTTGAGGAATTTCACTGTGATGAGTAAAATCTCCAGGGTTGGAGCGCTGACGACCGTGCGGGTCCACAGAGGGTGTGGGCAGCACATCCTGCAGGGTAAGGAGGCTGCTGCCTGCCTCTCACCTGGTAGAGGAATCTTTGGCTGAAATGCTGCATGGCGCCCTGCAGCTGATTGCGCTGCGACTGCCACTGTTCGTAGTTCCGCACATATTCAGCTGTCGGGCGCTGCCAGGTAGTGGTCCGTGTGTTGTGATCCACATAGTAAAACCTCCCTCGGGGGTCTGTGCGTTTTTCCCAGCTGCAACGCAAACATTAAGCTCAGAACGAATACAGTGACCACCCCACCTCCCTAGATTCTAGAAAAAAATCTCAGAATGGCTGTGGAGAAGGGGCCAAGGACAGGCAAAGTGGGACACAGAAGCTTGGATACTCTAGGGAGGCACAGCCAGGCAGGACCCAGGCACAGGCTTCTGGGGCTCAGAGAATTACAGCTCACATCTGTGGCTGCCTCACCAGCAGGCCACCCTCCTCGCCTTTAGCTCCTGATCTCCATTTCGGGGATCCATGCAGTTCTGGGAAGCTGACTCCACCCCCAACCCCAGAGCTGATGACTGACCAGACCGGGAGTGGGTACATGATTTATGCTGGGACAGTCAAGGTGAGTATCAGGACTGTTGCTAGGAATTCTAGAAAAAAATACAGCCTCTCCTCCTTTCTGCATCTGAGTGGGAAGCACACAGTCCTGGGACCCACTGGCTACCAGTTTGGACCCAAGCACAGGACCAAGCTGACCCAGTGGATGGCAGAGCAGAAGAATGAAAAGAAAGCCAGCCCCTTGGCAACCCTGTAGAGCGACTAGATCAAGTTTCACTTGAAATCAGAGTGGGTAGCTAATTAATTTTCCGTCACATGAACCAATACATTTCCTTTATTATTTAAGCCAATTTGGATACCAATTTTTGTTACTTGCAAGTGACATGAGGCACGAACAAAAACAGGCTGCATGACCATGACAAGAAGCAGTGATCAAAATCCATGTTGATTATGATCATTATGTATACAATGTACCAATACATGTTCTTGGTAAAAATAATTTAAAAAAAAAAAAAAAAA